>JAQFVV010007438.1:0-89903 GCA_028023455.1 Epiperipatus broadwayi | reverse complement strand
TTATTATTCTGATTACGAAATGTAAAAACACAATATTGTTTTCAAAATTTTTTAATTAATTAAAACATGTATATGTTTTCAAAGGGATTAGTGAGATCAAAATAAAAACTCTGTTTTTAATCAAGCTGCTGTTACCACCTTAGATGAATCTATGAAAGGGCTGATAACAAATTAGCTCCAGACTGGGTAATGATTTTTGAAGAGAACAGTCTGAATTGTAATTTTTTTGTAAGAGCCAAACAAAACAGCTTGACTACTAAAACTTTTTAAATAAGTGGCTGAAATTACCTGACCAAAATGGATAGATGCAGTTTGTTGTTAGCTGTAGTAGAGAGTTGGCAGAATAGTTACTATAAACTGATGTAGCTGAAGACAAAATAGGAGACTGTTTTCCTTAGCAGGAGTTTGAATTTACATGGAAAAAAATGACCCACTTTTTATGCTGAAATTCATAGCCTGAACTCTATCAAACCAAGATAGCTGCTTGCATGGAATAATCCTAGATAGAAAGAGACCAACTACAAATCAATATTTTACATGGATTGCTTACTTTTACCTGATGATGATAACCAAAAATGGATTATATTTTTCTAATTGACCAAAGAACCAGCTTGCTAAATAAATAATTATATATATGCTGACTATCTAAAGGCAGAGAAGCCCAGATAAACATATATACAGCTGTGGTGAGTAGAGTTATATATAATAATGAAATTTTAAATAATTTATTTAGTAAAATGACATTTTAAAAGTGATACATAAATTCGTACTTTTTATGTTTATGGTGGGTGTATAGTTGAGCAGGGGTGCCTGGATGTGGTGTGTTCATGGTGCTCCGAAGTATATGTTTGGCACTGTCTAGACCTAGATATTGAGCTCCCAGGTTAGTCCAGTGGTGCATATGTAGGCCTCATGAATAGGCCTTGGTCTCATGAATAGACCTCCTCTAAGGCCCCTAAAACTCACAAGAGATGAGCAGGGCTGGCTTAGTGCCTGATATTTTTTTCTGAATACTATTTCTTGTGGATGATCTGTCTAGGTACTTAGAAGGGGCAGTGCTTAAAAATGAGATATTTTCTCATGACATCATGGGGCATTGTGTACTTAGTCCATGATTGACTGTCTACTTATCATGGCATGAAGAGCTGCAGTTCACATATTCACTTTTCCTCTCTCACCTTGCCTATTTCATCAGCATTAACTAATCAAGCAGAAAGACATTTTAAAAATTATATATTGTTTTGATTCTATAAAATGATATTAACTTTCATTTATTAAAAAGAAACATTTTAAAAGTGAGGCAAACAAGCAAATAACTTTGTGAGGATCTACAAAATTAAAAAAGTAAAGAATTGATGATTCAATAATTTAACTTAAAAATGTTGGTAATTAATCAACAAATATCTGTCAAAAATTGACTATACTTTTAAATTGAAACTAATTTTAAATTATATATTTTGTTTATACACACATATTTTATGTGAAATTTATGTGTTTTCCAAATGAATTAATTATGAAAAAATATAATATTATTGTAACAAGTTGAAATAGATAAAAGTCAGTGTGCGTACATACACGCACATTCATATGTGTAAAATTTTAATATTTTTTTTATTAAATGTCAATTCATTTATTGAATATTAATTGTATATTATAAATCATGCATCTGTGCGCATATATATGTAAACCATAGTAATAACATGAATTGTAGCTTGTAATTTTGTAAATTAATGTAACAATTTAAATTTTGAATAGTAATTATGTAAATAGCAAATATAATAATTATTTTATGTTTAATTGAAATGTCTTCATCATGTATTATAAAATGCATGTCTGTGTATGGATATATGTATGTGTTTATAGATACCCATTAAGAAATAATGCAGTTAATGGGATAACTTTAATTTTGTAGTAATATTGTAAATTACAGTGTAATGACTTTTATTATTGAATACTTTTCAAAATCAGAACCCTTATAAGACCTTAAATATCATTTTTTTTTGTTATTAATAAACTTGTATTTAATTGTTAAAAATTGTTTTCATTATCTCTTGGTCACATACAGTAATAGATCTTGTGTTCTCTGAGCTAGATTCAGACACGGATAAATGGGGATGTGTACTTAGTTCTTTGGGGCATCCAGAGATGTTCAATCATCATCCTGGTTGGTGCAAAAGAGGATACTCTTTAAATCCCATGCACTATATTTTATTTTAATTCAGTCTTGTTAAAAATGTAAGTTTATAGTTGGCCAGTACATTAATGGTTCTAAGTGACCAGAGCATTGATGATGATCAGCATGTTTTAATGTCCCAGCATTATTGTTTAGATTTTTCTGATTATTGTGTATTCTAATGGATGGGTACTGGTTCAATAGTTAGCCTGGTCTACAGAAGACCCATTTCCAATCCAGTCACAAGGTTGACTGTTGATTCATTGTATTGATTTTATACTGATTTCTTTATTTTCATCAATGATGATGATGGGTGGTTATTTCTCTCAAGTATTTACTTATACTGATATTTACTTTATAATGCTGGTTAATAAATAATTATGCTTGTAGTTGCTCTTCCGAGTTAGCTGGCTGATCTCTCAATGTTCTCAGAGATTTTCTAATCTCATGCTCTTATAAAATATTATAAGTAATATATACTTTTGTAAATATTTCATTTTGTATTTACTTGGGGTTGATGATGATTTTGCCATCACCCCAATTCAAATCTTTTCACCACTTTCTTTCCTTTCACTTCACTTCCTACTCTCACCCCCATCCCATTACAATATATATATATATCGTGAACTTCACACATGTATAAGTTAATACAAAATACAAATCAAAATTAACTACATATTCGTTAAATTCAAATACATAATATTTAAGTATATTGACTATTAGCCAATGAATCAATTGCATTTCTTAATATATAATGTACAAAATATAAATTAAATATATTTCAATTATCACATTTTAGTATGCAAAATTAAACTGCTGCACATAAGATGTTATACAAGTCCAAAGTCTAACACCCCGACACATATAAATGGGCAAGTATGAATGTTTTCCTATTCAGAAATCACCATTTATGTACACAGTGGATAGGAAAAACAACATCAATAAATATATAAAGAAAATGACCAACATAGGCTTTAAGTACTATCCATCAAAGAATAAAAACATTTTATAGAAAACTCAATAATAAACAGCCTAAAGACAATAAGAAATATTGGTAATTATAATGTAGTCGGGCATGGCAGCTTGATGGCATTGTTGGCAGTCAAAAATGATACAATGTACAGTTTTCGGGGTGTGCAAAATCGTTGTTTATTACAAATTTTTATCCTTCCCCTTTTGCGTTCGCAAAATTGCTGTTTATTACAAATTTTCATCCTTCCCCTTTTTTGTTGTTAATTGATTGATTGCTATAACTTTTTCCTTTTCCTGCCATTTTAAAAAAAAATTGTTTAATTTTAATTTTATCTTTAGAAAAAACAACTTTTTTATTTTTTAAACATAAATTTAAACTTTTTTTTGAGGGGGGGGGATTGATTCAGATTCAGTGGTTTCTGCTATTCCGCGATGTCTTTAGAAAACAACAACTTTTAATTTTGATGCACAATTTTTAACCATATTTTTATGTTTTTGGTTGTTTCTAATTTATATTAAGACATTTTTGATACATTTTTGGTTCACTTAAATATTGCTTTCTATATAACAAAACAAAAAACAAAACAAAACAAAACAACTGTGTAGTTTTCAAACCAATAAAATGTTTTTTTCACCCTTGCTTTTTATTTATTAATTTGGATCAAATAGAAAGGTTTTGGGCCCACAATTTGGTGTCAACCAAAACAAACTTCCCCAAGTCAATGCAATATTGTTTACAAACAATAACCAAAAGCAAAACAAAAAAAAAATACATCAACTGATCAAAAGCCTTTTTTTGGACAGCAGAAACCAACATACAGTCTAAATTACTGGTATTTGACAACAAAACAAAACACAAGGTCATCCAGTCCACATTCAATCCGCTCTTGTGGGGATAGCCATATCAGACAGGATAGAGAGGAATATATCTTTACCTTTATTTATCTGTCACCACATAAATTCTGACAAGTAGTTATCAAGTAATTGCCGTCTAGTTCTACACTCCTTGCGGTTCCTAGTTCTACACTCCTTGCGGTTCCAAGATTTCAGAAGGCCCCAAAAGTCATTCTACATTCTGGGTGTGAGCACCTGTTGTTGGGTCTATGGGTGATGAAAACCTGTGGCCTCAAGCTCCACACTATTGTAGCCCCTCAACAGTCAGAGAAGATGGTCGATCCTGGCTTCACATTTGCTTTCAGGGACTCCAAAAGGGTAGCAGCAGAGTGTGATTGAGTGGCAGTGATGAAACATTTGGTGGTATCATGACATATGCCATCAAAGACCCACTGCTGAGGAAGCATCCTACTCTGGTGATTTTTCCTTCGACTAAACATAATTTTGTCCACCTCAACAATCAAACTAGGACTGCCGATTTGATGGCAGAGTCTAGAAGATAGACTTGCATGGCATAGTTCTGTGAGACCAGTGGTCCACTCTATGACTGTTTTAGGGCTAATACCCAGTTCTGAACAGACATCTTTCACGGTCATATGCTCGTGGCTCCAGAAATAAATGACATGAAGGGCTGTCAACAAGGGTATTCTGCTGCCTTCAAACCAACTACTGTTGTGAATGGAATACCTTTGATGACAGGAGGTGGATTTACAATGGCACTGGAATATTTGCTTACAATTGTATAAATTCATTGCCTGCACTCGCATCATTTAGATTGCACTATTACTTGGTGATGTTGCAAAAATGCCACCCACTTGGCTTCTGTTGTTGGCAACTGGAAGAAAGTTATGTGTTCAGCAGCCATTTTATGAAGAACATGGTATTTCATGTGAAAATGAGACTTCACATGCGAACTCAGCCAAATTCATTGTTACATTCCCTTGACAAACTTTTACACCTTAAACATTCTCTAAACAAGGGTGTGGCCATTTGGAAAATTCCTATAAAGTCAGGTTTCTTAAATTAAATATAAATACAAAGACTGTAGAACATATATTGTGAAAATGTTACTACTCAAACTACACACACACACACACACATATATATATATATATATATATATATATCAAACTGTACACAAAGAATAAGTGTGTGTATTCACAGTAACTGTCATGAAGCAGAAATAAGGCCGTATTATTTCTGTGGTATGTCATCAGAACAGCCTGCAATGGCTAAGATAAACTAAGATAAACCTAGATGTTTTCTTAGCTGTAGTCAGACCACATAAAGCATTTGTAGGTGTTTTTGGCAAGCCAGAATGCCCTTAAGTGGCCATGCTTGACTAAGTTATAATTTCCGAAATATTTAACAATTCCTTTTATACTGAATGTAACTTCTAAAATTGCTAAAAAACTGACTAATAATTTTAAATTTAGTTTCAGAATAGTTCCCAACACTAACCAACTAATAAATAATTCCAAGGATAAAATAAAAAAAGATCAAGACCCTCATGTGGTCTATAAAATAGCATGCCCTCAATTAGGCTGCAAAGCATCTTACTATGTTGAGACTAGGGCTGACATCAATACAAGAGTTTACCTAATTCGCTCTCTCAAAACCAGAGATACCAAACTAGCCCCACCTCCACTCCTCACAGACACTTGGGCAATCTTCCAACTCCCATCCTCTCAGCCTCTGTCATAGAACTCAATCACTCAATGTTTGTGACCCATGCGGTGCTTGCTCAATGAAGACATGCATCTTGTACTGGCCTGGACTACATACCATTTCCCCTTTCCACTTCCCATTCCCCTTTCACATGTATCCTTCCCCTCTTACCATGTTGCTTCTGAAATTTTCAATTTATCATATAATCACTCCCTTGTAAACTTTTTCTAACTATATTTGTATCTGTTTTTTTTTTATGAATAAACTTTCATCACTGAAAAAAAAAGAGTTTACCAATACAGATATGCATATAATAGAGTAAAAAATAAAAATAAAGGAACATCGATCTTCTGGGACCACCAAGCAGCTACAGGCCACTTATTTGAACCCAGTTCTGCCCAAATAATTTGCACAGAGAAGAGCAATGCCAAAAGAAAGATCAAAGAGGCTTATTATATAGCAAATGACCTCAGTGCTATTAATAGAAGAGAGGCATGTTTTGCTCTCTCCAAACAATGGACTAATTAATTAAAAATTCAAGCTCATTTGCATATATGTATAACAATTCACAACAGAATCTTCATTCTTAAAGTTATGAATATGGGATTTGAATACTAAATCCTGAAAGTGCTAAGCTAGTATATTAAATCTTAAATTATAATTATAACTTCAGTAATGTATGGGGAAAAAATCACACATTTATAATTACATTTTTATTAGTGAAGAGAAAAGACAATTTATTATGCAAAATAGAGCACATCAAATTTGGAAAGAATAACAACAGAATAATAAAATGTATGTACTTTCAATATAAATGGAAGAAATATTAATAAATATGATCACGTAAGGTACTTTGAGGCATATTATAAATATATTTATAATTTTTTATTATTATATATAAACACATTTGCACATGGCTCTCAGAGACAGAAAAATTGTTGTTCACAGATCATAAAATATATGAAATCTACAAATTTTAATGTTGTTTTGTTTATTTACATTTTTGTTTGTGTGTTTATATTGTTTATTGAATAATGTATAATTGAAGCTGTGTACTTTGATATAACATAGTTCTACACCTTCACTGTATATATATTTTTGCGATGTTGCTATTTATTCTTATAAGGATTAAATTAATAAATCTTTCAGACAGATAGGTATATATATATGTAAGCAATGTATGTTTTATTGGGTTGAGTGGTTGTAGCTTTAATGCCACTAGCGGCAGCAGATTCATTGAAATTTTGTTTTCTTTTTAAACTGCATGAAAACTATAAGCATGATAAGAACAGAAATTCCAGCATTTGATTCTGTTTGAATTTTTTTTTAAATGGCATATCTCAAGTTGAAATAAGATAAAATTTAAATTTTTTATTAATATTTTTATTAATAGGTTCATTAATTTTTTTATTTTCTGCTCAGCTTACTAGTCTGCATGAAGAAGACAAAGGCAAAATTTTTTAATCGGCCAGACTCATTAGTAAAATGTGCCAATAATTTGCATTTCAAGGCCGTCATCCCAATAAACATGCAATCAGAATATCTGGTTGTAAGTATTCAATTTTTATTTTTTAATTATTTGAATAGTTTTTTTTTTAATTATTTGATAAATAGTGCAATTTATTAATGTGTTTGCATTTGTGTTGGTGTGTCTGTGTAGTACATAAATTATCTAATATTAAATCATTTATGCTCTTTATTATACAGTATATAAATTTGTATTCAAATATAACATAAATGGTTTATGTACAATGTAATTTTGGGCTCTGATCCAAGTTTGATGCAACCTTATTTTATAGACATAATGCTATTCAAAAGGTCTAATAACTTATTAGCATGTTTATATTTGTATTAGTGTGTTTGTGTTTGCACTTGCAGGTCTGTGTTTGTATAACAAGTAATGATTTATATATATAAAAATTATAGAGCAATGAAATGTAAATTTTAAGACTGATTATCAGATATATAGAAAGGTTGCAGTTGATCAATCACAAAATTTACTGGGCATAATACCCTGTGAAAATATAAACACTTAAAACCAATAAAAAGAGATTTCAAATGGTGTGTGTAGGGAGATAGCCACAGTAGTTATGTATATACCACATGGAATTGTATACAAACAAAGATACAAATTCTGATTCTTGCCTATGCTTTGTTACTCATGCTGTGAAGTCAGTAGTTTTGCCACATCTTGCATCATATTATTTTCAAGTCTATAGCTAGCAAATGAGCTATATGCAAATAAATTATATCTCTGTGCGATAATAAATATAACAAGATAGCATCATTGGTGTGCATAAAGAATATAAACATCACTGATGTACACAAAAAATATAAAATTAAGAGATGAAACTCATTTTATCAGTGATACAGACAGTAACCTACAATTTCTACTTTTAGATAGACAAGAAGCCAATTGCTATGATGACAAATGCATATACATCTTCTGGAAATGATTTGTTTTGTATCTTTTATTAGGATGAATCTTTTCCTTATAGACGCCTTGAGATTAGTTAACTTTTGCAGTACAAGATAAAAATGAATTATTATACAAATAGTTTTGGAGATTCTGAAGCTATGGATTATCTCAGATCAGAAGTATTATATATTGTTTGAAAGATAATTTTGTGAAGAATACAAAGAAATTATCAACAAAGACATAATCGAAACTTACTTAATGATAAATTAGAAATTATGAACAAACAATTAAGTAATAACTATGTTGGATGTTGAAATTTCTTTTTTTCCTTATATTTTAAATGTTTCTTTTTCCCCTTATATTTTAAATGGTAATCAATATTTGTCTCAGTCTTATTGTTTTCCTTAGTTTTTCTAGTTTCTATCAATGTAAAACCTTTTGCTTTAACATTATTAAAACTGAAGTTATTGTGAAAATTGTGTCTCAAGCTAGTTTTTTAAAAATTCAATATGGTGCCAAGGATTATAAACAAGTTATATTAAAAATAAAAGTGTGTGTAAAAAAAAGTAAAAGGTATAAATTTGTTATTAACATTGAAAATAATCTATTAGCATAAAAGTAAGTTAATTAAGTAAGATTGAATTAATTATAAAATATTGTCAGAGGAGTTTAAGAAGGAAAATTGAAATCTTTTAGCTAGCAAAATTGAATATTTAGAAATTAAGACAAATCTTATAGAGAATCTAATTAAAAGAGAAGAGATACTATAAATATTGGAGCAAGAACACAGATATGGGATATCACACACAGAGAGAAACAGGAAACAACAGGACTTCATCCCAGTGAACCTGACCATCAGAGTTATGCTGAATTACAATTCAAGTGTACAGAAGAGCGTTTGAGAATGAAGAAACTCAATTACTACACAATCTGGAATTTTAATTTAAAGTTAATTATAAATAATAAGAATAATTTTATATATGTTTTTGTAAAAAAAAATAATAAAAGTATTAAATTCCTATATTGAGCTACTTTCCGGCGTATTTTGCTACTTTTCGAAATTTTATGCGAATTTTATAGTATTTGATCTGGTAATACTGCTATCAGTCGGCTTTTGTTAAATACTTCTGCAAACAGTAAATTTATATCTCCCTTCCTCCTGTAAAATAAATAATGTCTCACCATGGGAGGCAAAGACAAAAAAAAAATACGTCACCGTGAATCTTGTTTTTATAGCGCCCCTGAATTACGTATTTCATAAATAATTTATATTATATTGTAAAATTTTATTTATATAATTCATATATAATATTATCAATAAAATTTGCTATAAAGGTGCTAATAAAAATAATTTAGTTAACATCTACATTTCATGAAGATAGTCATTTGTTAATCAAAACAATACACAGTTTATATATAAATAAACATGCACACACACTCCGAAAAAGTAAATTGCAAAAGAAAAAGTAAATTGTAAAAGAAAAAATAAGTGCAATACGGCATTTAGTTTTTATTTCAACATTTTATTCTTTTAAGGCAGTTTTTTTGCCTACATTAGTGACATCATGTGTCAAAAAAACTAACTAAATTTCAATGAATACATACATATACTATATATAAAATTACAATAATAAAAATAATTACCTAACTACAATAATTATATATAGAGAGATAATATAAATAAAAATATATCTTAATATTCTAAATAGAGTATTTATATGTATGTGGATTATCACAGCAATTCATATAAAGAAAAACTTTGATCCTATAGATTTAATTTTTAAAAATAAGTGATCTTTGCCAGCAGAATATACAATTGTTCATTAGTACATTATACAGGCTTAAACCTGCATTTTATATGTAATATATGCGGGATTCGAACTCAGACTTTCACATGACCCACCACTCTCAGTGCCATCTCATATTGCTGACCCACCTGATCACACACATGTCGAAAAGATAAATAATCACCAATATACGTATTTCATGCTAAACCAGCACTCATCATATGGTCCAGATTACCATCTCCACATATATACAATCAGTGCTCAGCTTTATATTAAGGTAGCCAATACTCATACTTTAATGAATAGGCTTCAAACTACTCCAACCCACAACTCTTCAGCCTTCCATTTCATTGAAAATCTGATGATGGAACGTTCAAAGCCCATGTTAGTGCCAAGGTTTTCATCCTACCTATGTTAACATATTAGTCATTCTGACTTCTCATGTACCATCATCAGTCTTTCAATGAAATGGAAGGCTGAAGAGTTATGGATTGGAGTACTTTGAAGCCTGCCCATTAAAGTATGAGTATTGATTTTATACAAAATTTTTACCAAGATAATTATAACTCATCTGCAGAGAACAGACAAAACTCTCCATACAGTAGTGCCACTCAGTATGCCACTTAGTACGGAGAGTTTTGCCTGTTTTAATAGCAGTTAGGTGCAAGCATAAAAAATGGTGATCATGTGATGTTTAGTGGTCTTCAGAGAACATTGGATTTCCACCAACCAAGAGAACAAGCTGAATTTAAAAGTGGTTTTAGTACAGTAGATCATATCCAGGTATTGAGAAAATTTATAGAAAGGACAAACGAATGAGTTGCCATTATACTTTGGATTTGTAGATTATGAAAAGGGGTTTGATTCTATAAACATTTCTTCAGTGATTAAAGCATTGGATCATCAATGTATAGATCTAGGATATTGTCATATTTTAAAGAATATTTATAAAAATGCAATAGCAACAATTAGATTATATAATGATACAGAGAAAATCAACATTAAGAAGGGTGTAAGACAGGGTGACTCCATATCTCCAAAACTTTTTACAGCAGTGCTGCAAGAAGTATTTTGTGGATTAAAATGGGAAGCTAGAGTGAAAGTAAATGGAGATTATTTAAGTCATTTAGATTTTGCAGATGATGTAGTTGTTTTTGCAAATAATGCTTTAGAGCTGCAGGAAATGTTGCAGGAGTTATCAGATGAAAGTTGTGAGAAAGTAGGACTAAAGATAAATGTTAAAAAGACTAAAGTAATGTTTAATGAATTTTCTCAAAATATGAAAATAAAGATTGATTATGATGAGTTAGAAGAAGTTAACAGTTACAAATACCTTGATTAAATTATTAATACAGATGGAAACAGAATGGATAAAATTAATCATAGAATTAAACTTGGTTGGAGTGCTTTTGGTAGAAATAACTTGATACTAAAAGGAAATATGCCTATGTGTTTGAAAAAGGTTTTTAATAAATGTGTTTTACCAGTTCTTACTTATGGATCTAAGACTTGGACACTTAATAGAAGAGCAATACAAAGACTTCAGACCTCTCAAAGAAGTATGGAGAGATGCATATTGGGAGTAACAAGAAGAGATTGAAAACACAATATATGGGTAAAAGAACAAATAGGTGTTACTGACCTCATTGAAAAAAATTAAAAGACTGAAGTGGAGTAGGGCTGGACATATTGCTAGAAGAGATGATAATAGATAGACAATTGAAATCTTAAACTGAATTCCAAGAGATTGTAAAAGACCCAGAAAGAGACCACATATGAGATGGATGAATGAAATAAGAAAGTGTGCAGGGGTGATGTGAAGAGAAGCTAAATATCAGAGAAGATGGATTGAACTTGGAGAGACCTTCGTCCTGCAGTGGATTGATAATGGTTGATGATGATGATGATTGGCTATCTTAATATAAAGCTGAGCACTGATTGTATTTAGGTGTGTGGAGATGGTAATCTGGACTAACTGATGAATGCTGGTTTAGCACGAAATACATATATTGGTGATTATTTATCTTTTCAACATGTGTGTGATCAGGTGGGTCAGCAATATGAGATGGCACTGCGAGTAGTGGGTCATGTGAAAGTCTGAGTTCGAATTGTTCATTAGTTAAGTTTATATGTATATAGATGCTTGTATATAATACTGATGCTTTAAAGATAAAATAGCCTCTATATAACAATAGTGTTCAGAGGAATGGCAAATAATAAAAAAAGTTATTAATCAAGATAACCAAGTTCCAATTGGTCAGGACTTTTTAGTTTTCTTTTACTTGTTTTTTTCCCACTAGTTAAAAGCAGTAAAGAACAAGGCATGAGTGTGTAGGTTTAAATTAATCTTTGTTTTATACTATAGCTATAAATAGCTAGATACTCATTTACTGACCCATGTTGGATGATTAGTTAAATTGATCTAAATCTATTATCTCATAAATAATGGATTACTTATTTTAAAAAAATCATTTACCAGTGATTATTATTAATAGTTATATTTGTATAAAGTTTATGCATATTTGTAATAATTCCAGTTTTACCTTGAGGCAAATTCTAAAGTTATGCAGAAAAAATCTTATAAATATAAAAGTTTTTATATCTTCTGATTTGATGCTTTAAGTAATCTACAATCTATAGAACTTTCAAAGTGACTTACTTGCAAAGGAATTCTTTGACATTTAAGAATTCCATAATGTACTGGATAGTGTATAATCCAGATTAAGAGAATGGTAGCAATTTTTTTACCAGTAACTAACGATTTAGTTTATCTGGCTTATAACAGACTCAACTATCTATTTAGCATCGGTCAACAATAATTATCTATATATTTTTATCTGAATAATGCGCTAACCAATTCCAATCAAATATTTTGAAATAATATGCAAAAGTAAATAACTTAAATATATAGTTTACCCTTGATTTTAATTACTAGCAATTTAGGGATATGCCATATCCAAGGGGAGACAATCTCAGCCGTGTAGGCGAAAATGGATAATACGTACACAACTTGAATATATATATATATCACAAGTTTATTTCTGATTGCAGAGGTCTTAATTTAACAATATAACAAGTACAATAAAATTATATAACTGACAATAATATATCCTATTTACTTTTAGGAATTACTATGGAATGTATTATCTTATTTCACACACAGCCGATAATTATACAGTACACCTGGGTCTCGTTTTATGCGGATTATTTTAATGCGATTTTGAAGTTATGTGATTCATGTTTCTTCTTAATATCTTTCATATTTCACCATATTTATTAGATATTAAGAAATTTAAATTATTAATAACTTATTTTGACTGGAAATACTTTTTTTTTTAAAAAAAATATAAATGTTATATTAGCAGCTAATGTGAATATGACCTGAAGCTGTATTTAGCATTTTAGCTTCTATGTAAATAACCTATTTATACTAATGAGTAAATAATAATAATAGATTTATACTTACATATAAAAATATCGCAATAAATATTCAAAAAATTTAAACTTTTAAACCGTATTTTATTATATATAACAGAAATAAATAATCTTTTAGATTTTTAAAATAAAAAACGAAGATTTTATAAACTGAAAATAATCCTTGGTTCTCATAGAATAGCTGCTAAATCCCACTCGATGGTGCACTTTTCACGCTAAAATTATAAAATATGATCATTCACGGGCCGTTAATTATAATCATTTTGATGTGTTTTTTGTCTTTTTTAAATATTACTTAATTTTAAATATTATTTTTTATTAGCGTATACAAATTAAATGATAATAATAAATGTAAAATAAAATAAACAAATAACAATTTGATTCATCTTTTTTAGTTTTCTTTTTAATAGAAAAAATCAATTTTCTATTGGAGATTTTTTCTATCGAAGATTTTGTTTACCGCTAGTTTTTATTTCAAATAGAATGATAACTAAAAGTAAAACTTGTTACGTTTACGTTTAGGGTTAGGATTAGGGTTAGCTTTAGGGTTAGGATTAGGGTTAGTTTTAGGATTAGCTATAGGGTTAGCTTTAGGGTTAGTTTTAGGGTTAGTTTTAGGGTTAGTTTAGGGTTAGTTTTAGGGTTAGCTTTAGGGTTAGTTTTAGGGTTAGGTTTATGGTTAAAATAAAAAATATCAAAATCGTATTTTTGTAAATATTTTTTTTTACTAACATCTATAAAATAAATGATAACAATAAACATAAACTATATTCAACAAAGAATAACAGTAGTCTGAGCAAAGAAAGAAACTAAAACTTTTTTAAACAACGACAAATATATATATATATATAATGTTTCTAATATATGCTTTTTATGACATTTAAAAAAACAGTGTACAATTAATTGTACTTTTCTTACTGGATATTTTTGTGTTAACGCTTTTTTTTTATTTCAAAAATATACACACTGTACAATCTTAAAATGTCTCGTGGAATGTTACGAACAGTACATTACTTGACTCGTTACCTAATTCCAAATAATTTTATTCATATATCTCATCAACATTTATTACTTAAAACTTCAATACACTACGGTGTAAAAAGTCTGTTAATTAATACTTTACAAAATCTGAACATTTCAATACTTTAAAATAAAAAAAAATCCAATGAAAACAACATTTCCATCAAATTCAAAAAAACACACCCTCTCCCCAAGCCGTAATCATTTTATAAACTGTGCGAATTTGCAAAATGTATTTGCTGCGTAAAACATACATGCTGTACTGCGACGTGACATAGCGGCCTGCAATCTGTAGCACAACAAAAAAGTTGTATTATAGAAAATGCAGGTTCGAAGGTGTCGGCTGTGGAAACGGCATTTTTATGTGTTTTAGTGTGAAAACAGCACAATCCAGTGGAATATATCTGCTCATCGACGACAACCTAATCTTTCTAATGATAATGTATAATCTTTTTGTTTTGATTATGATCTCATTTTTTTAATATAGAAACAAAAAACCATTAACACAGCATAAGACTGAAAGTGGCGCTAGCTGTACATCATATCATGAATAAAAATAAAGTGGTTAACAGGTTTTTCTGGGCATAATTGCTGAGAGATTCTTGACTTCACTTAAGGAGAAGCCACAATACATCACATCATGTCACATCCAATCTGATTACTTCCCAGTTTACAAATGAACGCTAGGCGTAAGTATAAAAAATGTAAAACTAAATACTGTAGTTAATAAAAAAAGTAAAAAAAGTTTGTCTTGTATTAATTTTTTTCAAATATTTGAAATTTTTTATTAGTCCTACTTTATTTGCTCATTTTTTAATGCGAAATTTAAAATAATTTTTTCTTGTTGCTTTGCTTTTATGTGAATTCTGAAAAATACAGAACCTATCCCCCATTTTTCAAGGTAAGTTATGTCTATTTTTGTGTGATTTTTTTTAATGCGGGTTTTCTGTGGAACCTATCTACCGCATAAAATGAGACTCAGGTGTACATTAATCTCAAAACAGTTTGCTTACTCATCTAATTAAACTCTATATGAACTTCTCTCCATTTGAACTTTAATAGTAAATAATTTACTAAAAACTAATTTTTTTCAGCATTATCTTTTCTCCCTTTCGAAAATGTATTGTTTTACTTTCGGCAGCCATTTCTTTCTCTTGACTGTCTGACTGCTTTCAACAGTTGTGCACTAATCATCTCGGACTCTTTTTAATAGCTATGCTAATTTACATAATTTATATTAAAAGTTCTTTTTATAATATGTTTTTTCTAGAATATTCATTCTGGGGAAAAAATAACAGTACTATCAGTGCAATGTACATGATTTAATTAAAACTTTATTTATACACAATTTTAAATATTTGCACCAACAGTATACTTCTCCCCACTCTAGAAAATAATCTCTATATCTAGCAATTTTTGCCAATTTCTGTGACATCATGGAATAAAAGTATTTCTATTCTCATCAGGATCGGTGTTTACATCAGTTGATATTTCAGATCTAGATAACTGTACATCTTTACTCAAGTTAACAACATCTTGACTTCATTTCCTCTATTTTGCTTAATAGGCAATACATCATTCTGCTTAATAGAGGGAAAATTTTCAAGTTCATTATTTATCAAAATTTCTGATTGAGGATTGGCTGCTACAATTATTTTATTTATCCTGATATAAGTATTAGAGAATCACTGATGTAAATAATTTATATCTTCTGACATGTATTCATATAACTTGATATTTTGTCAACTATGGTGCCAGGTCTTTTTTAATATGTCTTGAACCCATACAGTTTTGCTGACTCTAAATTTCATGAAACTTGTTTTGTGTGTATCTTTGCTAGAAGTACTTTTTTCTGATTTCTTTTTTACAGGTAAAAGTTTATATAAATGAGTATGACATTTTCTACCAACAGCAACTCTGCAGGTGTTTTACAGTGTGTCACATTAGAAATAAAATGCTGATAGAACATGATTTCTAAGTGTTTCTTCCACATTTGTAACTTATACTTTTCTCAAGGCAGATTTCAAACTTTGGACTGCCTTCTCCACAAGTCCATAGAGACAGGATGGTAGGCTGGAGTAAGAACATGACAAATGCCCTTGTTTGTTAAGTAGTTTTCAAAATATGCAGAAATAAACATGGTGCCATTATTGGATGCCAGAATCTCATGATATCCACAAGTGACAAACATTTTTTGTAAGGCTTTTATGGTTCGTTTAGTACTCATAGATTTTGTGAGCTTATACTCAGCCCACCTGCTGTATGAATTTATGATTATTAAATGTTCATTCAAAGGTCCTGCATAATCTATATGAATACATCCCATAATTATTTGACCTCTATTCATGGTTTATAAACTTTTGTCAGTAAATCCTTTGCCTATTGGCAGTTATGGAAGGATTTATCATTTGGTCAATTTCACTATTTATTTTAGACTACCACACATATGAATGTGCAACCACCTTCATTCACACCACTCCTGGATGTCTTTTACATAATGACTTTAGAACTTGTTTTCATAACTTCCATTGGTATGAGTAGTAAATCAATCATCAGAATACAGCCATTATAGATTGACAAATTATGACAAGCTTTCCAAATTGCCATAGCAATGAAACTTGGGTTGACTTCTTGGTTCTCCTTCTCAGATCCAATTCTTTAGCTTACTATATCCAGGGTTTCTATTTATCCATTCAGCAACCTTAGAATTATTTAGATTATCTATAATATTTATTGTGTCTAACATGTTCACATTTGTAAACTTCGGCTGAACTCTGTCTTTCACAGGTAGTCATGACAATGCATCCACAAGTGTAATCTCTTTTTCTGGCTTGTAAACTACTTCATAGTCACAGGTGGATAATATTTTAATCTACCTTGAAAGTCTTTGGCTGCATATTCAGGTATTTTTTCATTCCTTCCAAAAATTCCAAGTAAAGAGCAATGATTCATACATATTGTAAAACTACATCCATATATGTATTGATGGAATTTCTTTATTGCAAATATTATAGCCAGAGAGTCCTTAGTAATTCACTATAATAATCTTCATCCATAAGTGATAGGATGCTTGCCTTCATCATACCGATGTGAGATGGCAGCTCCAACCCCAAAATCTGACATATCTGTAGTAATCGTTACTTTCGGATCACTCCTACAATATATTAAAAGTTTTTCTGACATTAATAAGTCCTTGGTTTTCTATAATGCAATTTTGTGCTTCTCATCCCATTTTTAGCATTTTCCAGTACGTAATAACTCATACAACGGAGTTAACACATTTGATTTATTCTGTAAAAAAACTTTCCTAGAAATTTAACAGTCAGAAAAGCTTATAAATCTTTTACATTCTTAGGAGTGGTGGCTTCTTTTATCGCTCTAACTTTCCCAGGGTTGGGGTACTTTCCATTTTTATTTATCACATGTCCTAAAAATTTTTATTTCTGAAGTTGTCCAAATGTACTTGATAACCTTCAATCTAGCTCCTACTTTATTAAACTTTGATCACACTTCCATTACTTGTTTTTCCAGCTCTTTTTCCAAGTGGCAATAATAAGTATATCACCTAAGTAGGGAATAATTCCATCAATGTTTTGCAATAACATGCCCCTCTTCACTTGAAAGATGTTTGGGGGGGGGCACTGTTTTCTGTAAGTCAATTTATTGCATTTAAAGAGACCAGTGTGACATACATAATGTTAATATTTCTGTGTTTTTTTTCTGTGACTAGTATCTGGTGAAATGTGTATTTTAAATTTATCTTCATGAAGAAAGAGCTTTCTGTAAAAATGCTAACACTTTGGGTATACTTGGCATGGGATAACAATCTTATTTATATATTTATTTACAGTAACTGTATAATCTTGCAGAGACAAAGGGTCACATTCAATTTAACAATCATGATCACAGGAGTAACCCATGATGAGTCTTCTACAGGTGGTAGAACATCTTTTTTATCACATCTCTTATTGTCTCTTCAGACTTTGACTTTGGAGCATAGGGAACTTTCCATGGTTCACACACTGTAAGTTGTGCATCTTTAGCTAATTCCATATCTACTGATCACATTCTTCATTCAGCTATTTCCTGTTTAAACAGCTGAGGAAACTTTGTTCTAATTTTTGTTTTTAGTTTAATCTTCTTAAAAATTTTAAGACAGATTCTTAATGAGCAGAACCAGTTTCAACTGAGCAACCAACTAATATCTCTCTTTACAATAAACAGGGTTAAAA
This sequence comes from Epiperipatus broadwayi, assembly GCA_028023455.1. Taxonomy (NCBI): domain Eukaryota; kingdom Metazoa; phylum Onychophora; class Udeonychophora; order Euonychophora; family Peripatidae; genus Epiperipatus; species Epiperipatus broadwayi. The sequence goes on along the minus strand of JAQFVV010007438.1, from coordinate 71,303 downwards.
CTTTTAATTTTTGATTTAATTTCACTGGAATAGAAACTTTTTAACATTAATTTTATTCCAGTTCTTCAGAGATAGAATCGATAATCCAGCATCACTGTCAACCTCCATATTGATTTTAATTTCCCAAATGGTTACATCCAAAGTAATTTGGACATTGTTTGAGTTGTTTAATGACTTTATCTCTAACTTTCTACAAGCTCTGCCTCACTCTGATTTAAAGTCCAGGTGTGGCTTGTCTTTTTCATTTTTTCTGAAAAAATAAGGTAAGTGACCTTTAATATCACAAATGCAACATTTTTCCTATGTGAATTTGCATACCCTTTTTATATGCCCTACAATTCCACCACAATAGCAAGTTAATTCATTTCTTATAAATTTTTAAGTGATTTATCCATCTTATCTCTGTATGCACTTGTGGTATTTTTAAATTCATTTGCTACCATTTGATATTTAGACACATTATCTGTTGCTAACACATGTGCTACACATTTTGTGATATCTGTTCTGAATGTTATATCTCCTTCACATAGTAGAGTTTTCTAAAATTGTGGTCCAACATCCATATAGAAGTTGATTCAGGAGTATGTCCTCTAAATCCATCATAAACTCACAATGTCTAGCCAATGTACACAATGCCAGTGTAATCTTGTTAACTTTCTCTAGATGTTTTCTCATTCAAAAATGCAAATGAGCTATCCTCTTCATTACCATTGGCCAAAAATATATAGTAAGATTTTCTATTAATTCACTGTATGGTATACCTTCTAAAGTCTTGAGATCACATAATTACTTAAAAATTTGTAGAACTTGCTATCAGCAAAAAAAAACAAGTGTTGAAGCTTTAAGCTTATCATGTTCAATTTTACTGATCCTCATTTAATGATTTATGAACTCCACATATATATTCAATACTGAGGGTTTACTAAAATCAAATTTACACAAGTTATGAATGTTCACTGTCATTTTTCCTCTTCCTTTTTTCACACATACAATTCTTTTTTAACTTATTTTTTTATGCAAGTTCTTCTTAAAAACTGCACCATCTGCCATGTCCATCGGGTGACAATCTTATCCATGCAGGTGAAAATGAATAATACACACAACTTGAATTTAAATAGAGACAAAACTCTCCATACAATAGCACCACCAGTGCAAATAAGAGTAATCAATGGATGCAGGAAGGTCTGTGCATAAAATCCCTATCCAGTGTCTACTCATCCAATATCTTCAGACTAGCTTGAATTTATATGTCAGCAAGTTTATTTGTGTGCTGAGGCATTAATTTATCAATATAACAAAAACAATAAAGTTATATTACTGACAATTTATCCTATTGTCTTTTGGGAATTACTATGGAATATATTTAGTGTGTGAAAATATCTTATCTCACACACAGCTGATAATTATACGGTTCATTAATCTCCAATTTGTTTACTCATCTAATTAAAGTCTATGCGACCTTCTTTTCATTTGAACTTTAATAGTAAGTAATTTACTAAAACTAAATTCGTTCAGCATTATCTTTCTTCCTTTCGAGAAATGCATTGTTTTACTTTCGGCAGCCATTTTCTCTTCTTGACTGTCTGACTGTTTTCAACAGCTATGCAGTAAGCATCTGAGACTCTTTTTATTAGCTATGCTAATTTACATAATTTATTTCAAAAGTTCTTTTTATAATATTTTTTTCTAGAATAATTCTAGGAGAAAAATAACAGTACTGTCTGTGCAATATACTTGATTTAAATAAAACATTATTTACGCCCAATTTAAAATATTTTCACCAATCAGTACAGGATAAAATAATCTAAAAGAAATAAAATATTATAAAACAAATGCTTAAAAATAAGTTGTATAAATTTACTGAGATATCAAAAATATGTTCTTACTATTATTAAAATATTACATTTAGTATATTAAAACTAATTATTAAACAGTTATTTAATTCCTTCCTTCCATTTGTTGCTGGTTGGGATCAAATCATGTAACTTATTTTTAATCTACTTCTATTAAATAATTTTTTTTTTAAAATTTTAAACATAAAATTTAGTATTAACAACAATGTAATATTTCAGGGTTGTGCAGCCTAAAAGGGTTGGTAGATCACATTTTAAACAATATTTGAATCAATTCAGTAAGTCTTGAGTGATGCTCAATAGATGGCAGTCTTATTTGAACTCGTACAGGAATATGCAGAAGAATAAAAAAAATTAAAAGAATGAGAATTAGTAAAAGTGTAAAAGAGAGGAAAGAAGCATCCAGAGAATATAAGTGTGGTATTAAGAACAAAGAAAGTAAAAAAAATATATTAATGCTAAATGAGAAAAGTACTTAGAAAAAAAGAAGTTGGCTAAAATGGATAATTATAGAGAGAGGATGAAGTGGAATAGTAAATTGTCAGAGGATATTAATAAAAGTGGAAGAGATGGAAGTAAGAAAATTTGGAATTACATTAAAAGGAGAAATGTAGGGGGGAGAGAGATAGTATTAATAGATGATGAGAAAATAGAGTGTAGCTCTAGAGAAGAGTTAGAGAGAATCTTAAATAGATATGTAATGGATATAGGAAAGATGTTAGATGTGAAGGACTTAGTGATAAAAACATGACAGCATTTAGTAATGGGAATATTAGGTTCACAAAAAATGAACTGAATGAGGCAGGGAAGAGATTGAAAAGTGGAAAGGTGAGAGGTTTAGATGGATGGGCAGCAGATGGTAATAAATTTAGGGCATAGAGCAAAAGTAAAGTTATTATCAGGTTTTAATAAGATGGCACAGAAGAGAGTTTTTCCGGGTAGTTGGAATAATACAAGAGTTAGATTATTATTTAAAGGAAAGAGTAAGGATCGTAGAAAGTTAAATAATTATAGACCGATAGTGGTAACATCACTTTTATATAAAGTTTTTTCAAATATGGTAGCTGGAAGAGTTGTAAAATGGATGGAAGAGAATAATGTAGTGGGGGGAATGCAATGAGGTTTTAGGTCAGATAGGCATATAGGAGACAGTTTATTTGTAGTTACACAACTTATGGATATGAGTAGAAATTTAGGTAGATCATTATATATGAGTTTTATAGATATAGAGAAGGCATATGATAAAGTAAATAAAAATAGATTATGGGTAAGTTTAGCAAATTTGGAAATGGATGAAGCTTTAGTAAATATTATTAAGAAATTATATGAAAATAATTACTGTATTTATCAATTAGGGGATATAGAATCAGTTAAAGTTAAAAATGGGGTGGGATTAAGGCAAGGATGCCCTATGATACTTATTTTGTTTTTGTTGTATTTGAGTGAAATGGAGAAAGCAATAGAAAGACTAGAAAGAGGGATAGAGATACCATTAATGGGTGGCAAGGGAGTATATATTTTGTTGGGTCTTTTTTTGTTGATATTTTTTTTGTGTGCAGAAAGAAGAGAAGATATGGAAGTTAAGCTGAGGACATGTGCAAGGATGAGTAAAGAGATGGGGATTAAATTTAGTGAAGAAAAATCAAATATAATGATGATTAATACTGGGGAAAGAGAAGATGTAGAATTTTTATTGAGGGATATAAAGTTAAGTGTAGTGGATAGATATAGTTATTTGGGAATCATCTTAACTAATCAGGAAAATTGCTTAGTTGATGGGAGAAAAAATTGGTAAATGAAGCAAAGAAAAGAAAGGGTTTGGTAAAGAAATTAACAGTGTTTTCATATAATAAATATGTTGTAGCTAGAATTGTATGGAAGGGGGTTGTAGTAGCAGGGTTAACATATGGTCATGACATGTTATGTGTTAGTAAAAGGGTATTAGATTACTTAGAGAAAGTACAAAGGAAAGTATGAAGACATGCATTAGATGCAGAGATATGGACAGCAAAGGAGAAATGGGATGGTCAAGTTCTTATATGAGAGATGCAAAAAGTAAAATGAAAATGTTTGGTAGGTTGCAGTTTATGGATAATAAAAGAATAGCCAAAATAGTATTTAATTGGGTTATGAATAAAGGGCAGGCAAGAAGATGGGTGAGAAAGGTAATGCAGTATGCAAAAGATTTGGATAAAGAATTTATATCAGTATACTTTGTATAAAAGGTGGGATGATTGGGTTAGGAGAATTTCTGAGTGTTGTAGTGGTAAGGAATGGGATAAAAGAATGGATGCATTAATGAAAAATAGGAAGTTGGAGAGATGGAGAATTAGTATGGAGAGTAAAAAGAGTTTAAATATATATAGAAGTAAACGGAGCATTGGGTGTGAGTTAATTTATGATAATAGTAAGAAAGTAATTTATTGTTTAAGGCTCGAATAGGATCTTTAACAACAAGAGAATATACATGTAAATGGAAAAATATGGGTGATTTAGTCTGCAAATTGTGTAAGGAAGATATAGAAAATATTAGGCATCTGTTGATTGAATGTAAATGCTTGAAATCAGAAAGGTTACAAATAATGAAGTTATGGGAGAATATGAACAAAATGATTATATAGAAAGTGAGTTATTGGTTTTTATGCTGGGTTTGGGAAAAGATAAGGGGGATTTAGATATAAAGGCCATAGAGTTGACAAAGATTATGTTGTGGAAATGGGATGGAGCAGATTATGGGAAAGTTTAGGGTGGGGAATGGAGGGGGAAGGTAAAGTGGCTAACAGGTTTCTTTGAGCATAGTTGCTGAGAGATTCCTGATTCCGTTTAAGGAGAAATCACGGTACATCACATCACATCACAGAACTTTTGGCCACGTTACGAATATAATAAAATTGGCTAATGCTCATGGGAACAAGATTAAAAAATAATTTAATTTCAAATGCTGAAAATAGTTTTTAGATTCTCGTTTTTAGAAAAATTTAAATATAAATAACTTTCTTGTTTATGATTTCAAAATATTGAATTGATACAGGAAAAGACTTCTTAACAATAGTATTTAAAAAAAATTGCATCAATTTAATTTAATGACCGATGTATTTTTTAAAAAAATAGTGATTAAAATTTTTTATGAGCATTTACAGATGATTAAAATAGAAAAAAAAAAGAAATGTTGAAGTCTTTTTTTTATATTGTTTACATAAAACTCACTTTTGTTTATGCTCCTATTAAAATATTGCATTTAATGTTTAAAGTTAATTATTTCCTCTTTTTTAAAATAAATGAATAAAACACTTTTTTTTAAAATGGTCATTCTATATTAATCTAAGTTTTCTTTAAAAATATGATTTTTTTTTTTTATATGTGATGTATGTGTGTATATATATAAAAAAAAGGTTAACAATTTTTATAATTTTGTATTTATTAATTAAAATATTAATTTCAAAAACTTTCAGCAGATGGCATACTCTGATGACACTTACTTAAACATTTGTATGGCACAGTGTATATACGATCGGCAGAAAGGAATTAGAAGAGCGTTAGTAGAATGTACAGTGTGTGCTGAGGTCTATCATTTGAAATGTTTGAATAAGAATAGGAAGGATGTGACAGGTTGCTGGTTATGTAGTCAGTGTGTAAATGTGATTAAAGAGGTGAGAAAGTGGTTTTTAAGTGTAGGTAGTCTAGAGAGAAAGTCAGAGGAGAGGGAGCAAAATGTAGTTAAGGAAGATAGGACAGAGTATGGTTTTAGTGGAGTGACAGGAAATATGGGTGGAGAAAGTAGTAATGCAATGGAGATGGTTAGACAGAGAATAAGTAAGATAGAGGAAGAAGTGAAGGATGTAGAAGTAAAATTAAAATTGTTAGAGACAAAGTGTGAGGAGATAAAGGAATTATTGAGTAGAAATGATAAGGAAGAAATGGATAAGGAGGTCCAGAAGATGGTAGACAAGGTTACAGATGGAGTAGAGAAAGTAGATTATGAGACAGTGTTGATAGGAGATTCACTAATAAGAGAATGTGGGGATATAATTGCAAGGGAAAATAGAAGCAGGTATGTTAGAGTATGTATGCCTGGAGCAAAAATTAGGGATGTGACAGATAAAGTAAAAAAGCTAGGTAGTAGAGATGTATATGTTATGGTAGGGACTAATAATTTGTTAGAGCCATCAGAGAGAGTAATGGATGAGTATGTAGAATTGATTAGAAATTTGAGGGAGATTAAAGGAAGAGTAGGGGTAGTTGGAGTATTACCAAGATTTGATAAGAGGTATTTGTTAGATAGAGCATGTTCTATAAATGAGAGAGTGAAAAAATTGTGTGAGAGAAATAATGTTGTGTTTGTGGATGTATGGGATTGGTTTATTGGAAAGAGGGAGTTGTATAGTAAAGATGGATTGCACTTAGGAAAACAAGGAAGTGAAGTTTTAGGGAGTTTGATATTTAAAGAATATAATTCGGGAAACTTTTAAAGGGGGGTGGGCTTTTAAATTGTAATATTATCAAAAACAAGACGAATGGAGGGGATATAAGAAATAAGCAAAAGATGGTTGATTTAGATATAAGTGTAGATGTGGAGAGGGAATGGTTTTGTAAGATTAATGGTAAGAAAGTTTGTTATAAACGTAATGGAGAAGAAAGAATCAGAAGAATTTATAAAAGAATAGTTAGGAAAGAAAAAATTGTTAAAATTGGGTTTTTGAATATGCAAGGTGGTAGGAGACCAGAAAAGTGGCTGGAATTAAATAAAGCAATTGAAAATGAAGAGCTGGAGGTATTAGCAGTAGTGGAAACTCATCTAAGAGAAGAAGAAGAACCTATTTTGGAAGAGGTGGTATGGCAGGGTGTAAACAGAAAAGAAAAAGAAAAAAGGGGTGGTGGTATAGGTGTTATATCGAGGAAATATTTAAATATTGTTAAATGTCAAGAGCATTTGTGGTTTGAAATAAGGTTGGGTAGACAAGAATGGATGGTGGCTGTAGTGTATATAGCTACTGGAGATAGTCAAACTGTAATGGAGTGGAATAGTAGTATATATGAATGCCTAGTTAAGGATATACAAATTTTTAAAGAAAAGGGGAAGAGAATAATGGTTATAGGGGATATGAATGGACATATTGAAGAAATTGATGATGTAGATAATAAGAATGGTCAGTTTTTGAAGGAATTTTGTCAAAGAGTAAATTTGAGCATTGGGAATTTATCAAATATGTATGAGGGACAATACACATGGTCTAGGAATAATGTATTTCACACAATAGATTATGTATTGGTAGAGAAAGAGGGAATGAATAAAATATGGAAAATTAAGGTGTTTGATAATGAAGAGAGAGTATGTAATAGTGATCATAATTTTATTGTAATAGAAATGGTTAGTAATGTGATGGAGGATAGAAATAAAGGTAGAAATAATAGTGAAAGATGTGGATGGAGAGTGAATGATAAGAATAAGTTGGAAGAATATAAAATAAAAGTTGAAGAAACCATGGAGCAGTTGGATGGGGATGAGTATAAGGACTGGTGTGGTGAAATAGAAAAAGTGGCAAATAGGGTTTTAGTTGAGAATATGCAGAAGAATAAAAGTAATAAAAAAATGAGAGTTAGTAAAAGTGTAAAAGAGAGGAAAAAAGCATGCAGAGAATATAAGTGTGCTATTAAGAACAAAGAAAGTGAAAATGATATTAATGCTAAATGGAGAAAGTACTTAGAAAAGAAGAAGTTGGCTAAAATGGATAATTATAGAGAGAGGATGAAGTTAAATAGTAAATTGTTGGAGGATATTAATAAAAGTGGAAGAGATGGGAGTAAAAAATTTTGGAATTACATTAAAAGGAGAAATGTAGGGGAAAGAGAGATAGTATTAATAGATGATGAGGGAATAGAGTGTAGCTCTAGAGAAGAGGTAGAGAGAATCTTAAATAGATATGTAATGGATATAGAAAAGATGTTAGATGTGAAGGAAGTAGTGATAGAAAAAATGAAAGCAGTTAGTAATGGGAATATTAGGTTCACAAAAAATGAATTGAATGAGGCAGGGAAGAGATTGAAAAGTGGAAAGGTGAGAGGTTTAGATGGATGGGCAGCAGAGATGGTAATGAATTTAGGGCATAGAGCAAAAGCAAAGTTATTATCATGTTTTAATAAAATGGCACAGAAGACAGTTTTTCCGGTTAGTTGGAGTAATACAAGAATAAGATTATTATTTAAAGGGAAGGGTAAGGATCATAGAAAGTTAAATAATTATAGACCAATAGTGGTAACATCAGTTTTATATAAAGTTTTCTCATATATGGTAGCTGGAAGAGTTGTAAAATGGATGGAAGAGAATAATGTAGTGGGGGAAATGCAAGGAGGTTTTAGGACAGATAGGCATATAGGAGATAGTTTGTTTGTAGTTACACAACTTATGGAGATGAGTAGGAATTCAGGTAGATCATTATATATGAGTTTTATAGATGTAGAGAAAGCATATGATAGAGTAAATAGAAATAGATTATGGGTAAGGTTAGCCAATTTGGGAATGGATGAAGCTTTAGTAAATATTATTAAGAAATTATATGAAAATAATTATTATACTTACCAGTTAGGGGATATAGAATCAGTTAAAGTTAAAAATGGGGTGGGATTAAGGCAAGGATGCCCTATGTCACCTATTTTGTTTTTGTTGTTTTTGAGTGAAATGGAGAAAGCAATAGAAAGACTAGGAAGAGGGGTAGAGATACCATTAATAGGTGGCAAGGGAGTATATATTTTGTCGGGTCTTTTTTTTTTTTGCAGATGATATCTTTTTGTGTGCAGAAAGAAGAGAAGATATGGAAATTATGTTGAGGACATGTGCAAGGGTGGGTAAAGAGATGGGGATTAAATTTAGTGAAGAAAAATCAAATATAATGATGGTTAATACTGGGGAAAGAGAAGATGTAGAATTTTTATTGGGGGATATAAAGTTAAGTGTGGTGGATAGATATAGGTATTTGGGAATCATCTTATGTAATCAGGAAAATTGCTTGGATGAATGGGAGAAAAAATTGATAAATGAAGCAAAGAAAAGAAAGGGTTTGGTAAAGAAACTAACAGTATTTTCATATAATAAATATGATGTAGCTAGAATAGTATGGAAGGGAGTTGCAGTAGCAGGGTTAACATATGGTAATGATGCATTATGTGTTAGTAAAAGGGTTTTAGATTATTTAGAGAAAGTACAAAGGGAAGTAGGAAGACATGCATTAGATGCAGAGATGTGGACAGCAAAGGAGGCAATTCAAGGAGAAATGGGATGGTCAAGTTTTTATATGAGAGATGCAAAAAGTAAAATGAAAATGTTTGGTAGGTTGCAGTTTATGGATAGTAAAAGAATAGCAAAAATAGTGTTCAATTGGGTTATGAGTAAAGGGCAGGTAACAAGATGGGTGAGAAAGGTAATGCGGTATGCGAAAGATTTGGATAAAGAATTTATATCAGTATACTTGTATAAAAGGTGGGATGATTGTGTTAGGAGGATTGTTGAGTGTTATAGTGGTAAGGAATGGGATAAAAGAATAGAAGCATTAATAAAAAATAGGGAGTTGGAGAGATGGAGAACTAGTATGGAGGGTAAGAAGAGTTTAAATATATATAGAAGTAAATGGAATATTGGATGCGAGTTAATTTATGATAATAGTAAGGAAAGTAGTTTATTATTTAAGGCTCGAATGGGATCTTTAGCAACAAGAGAATATACATGTAAATGGAAAACCATGGATAATTTAGTGTGCAGATTGTGTAAGGAAGGTATAGAAAATATTAGGCACCTGTTGATTGAATGTAAATGCTTGAAAGCAGAAAGGGTACAGATAATGAAGTTATGGGAGGATAGACATGAACAAAGTGACTATACAGAAAGTGAGTTATTAGTTTTTATGTTGGGTTTGCGAAGAGATAAGGGGGATTTAGATATAAAGGCCTTAGAGTTGACAAAGTTTATGTTGTGGAAATGGGATGGGGCAGAATATGGGAAGACTTAAGAGTGGGGAATGGAGGATAAAATGGCTAACAAGTTTATCTGGACATAATTGCTGAGATATTCTTGACTTCGTTTAAGGAGAAGCCAAATACATCACATCACAAACATGAGAGCATATAATAATGGGAATTACGATTTACAGAAAATGAACTGAATGAGGCAAGTAAGAAATTAAAAGGTGGAAAGGCAAGAGGGGTGGATGAATGGGCAGCAGATATGGTAATGAATTAAGGGTAGAAGGCAAAATTAAAACTATTATATGTTTTAATAAGATAGCACAAAAGAGATTTTCCAGGTAGTTGGAGTAATACAAGAGTAAGGCTATTATTTAAAGGGAAGGGTAAGAATCATAAAAAGTTAAACAATTATAGACTGATAGTGGTAATGTCAGTGCTATATAAAGTTTCTCATATATGGTGGCTGGAAGGGTTGCAAAATAGATGGAAGAAAATAATATAGTATAAGAAATGCAAGGAGGTTTTCGAAAGATAGGCATATAGGAGATAGTTTATTTGTAGTCACACAACTTATGGATATGAGTAGGAATATACATAGATAGTTATATATGGTTTTTATAGATATAGAGAAGGCATATGATAGAGTAAATAGAAATAGATTATGGGTAAGTTTAGTAAATTTGAGAATGGATGGAGCTTTAGTGGATATTATTAAGAAATTATATGAAAATAATTGCTATACATATCAATTAGGAAATATAGAATCAGTTAAAGTTAAAAATGGAGTGGGACTAAGGCAAGGATATCCTCTGTCACCTATTTTGTTTTTGTTGTATTTGAGAGAAATGGAAAAAGTAATAGAAAGACTAGGAAGAGGGATAGAGATACCATTAATAGATCGCAAGGGAGTATATACATTGTCAGGTCTTTTATTTGTGGATGTTATTTTTTTATATGCAGAAAGAAGGGAAGATATGGGAAGTTAAGCTGAGGACATGCACAAAAGTGGGTAAAGAGATGGGGATTAAATTTAGTGAAGAAAAATCAAAAGTAATGATGATTAATACTGGGGAAAGAGAAGACAAAGAATTTTTATTGGGGGACATAAAGTTAAGTGTGGTAAATAAATATAATTATTTGGGAATCATTTTAGTAATCAGAGAAATTGTTTGGATGAATGGGATAAAAAAATTGATAAATGAAGCAAAGAAAAGAAAGGGATTGATAAAGAAATTAACAGTGTTCTCATATAATCAATATGTTGTAGCTAGAATTGTATGGAAGGGGGTGGCAGAAGTGGAGTTAACATATGGTAATGATACATCATGTGTTAGTAAAGGGATATTAGATTACTTAGAAAAAGTACAAAAAGTAGGAAGACATGCATTAGATGCAGAAGTGTGGACAGTAAAGGAAACAATTCAAGAAGAAATGGGATGGTCAAGTTTTTATATGAGAGAGGCAAAAAGCAAAATGAAAATGTTTAGTAGATTGCAGTTTATGGATAATAAAACAATACTCAAAATAGTGTTTAATTGGGTTATGAATAAAGGGCAGGCAACAAGATGGGTGAGAATGGTAGTGCAATATACAGAAGATTTAGATAAAGAATTTATGTCAGTATGCTTATACAAAAGGTGGGATGATTGTGTTAGGAGAATTGTTGAGTGTTATACTGTTAAGGAAGGAAATAAGATACATTAATAAAGAATAGGGAGTTGGAGAGATGTAGAGCTAGGATGGAGAATAAAAAGAGTTTAAAATATATATAGAAGTAAACAGAAGATTGGGTGTGAGTTAATTTATGATAATAGCAAGGAAAGTAGTTTATTGTTTAACGCTCAAACAGAATCTTTAGCAACAAGGGAATATATACATAAATGGAAAAATATGAGTGATTTAGTCTGCAAGTTATATAAGGAAGGCATAGAAAATATTAGGCATCTCTTAATTGAATGTCTGAAAGCAGAAATGATACAAATAATCATGTTGTGGAAGAATAAATATGAACAAAGTGATTATACAGAAAGTGGCTTATTGGTTTTTATGCTGGCTTTGAGAAAAGATAAGGGGGTTTTAGATACCAAGGCCATGGAGTTGACAAAGATTATGTTGTGGAAATGGGATGGAGCAGGATAGAGAAGAATATGGGAACACTTGGGGTGGGAAATGAAAGGAAGTCAAAGTGGCTAACAGGTTTCTCAGTGGCATTTAATAAATTATATTTTAGTTAGGAATCAGAATACAAAAGAGGTTTACATTACCCAAGCACTTACAAGATCTGATTATTAGATAGATCATTGATTAGTATGCACCAAGATTAAAATGCTAATTTCATTAAAAAGTAGATACTATTCCAATCATATTCTCAAGAAATTTGATGTTTGTTCTCTACACGAATCTGTTCAATGTATTACATTTCAAAAGCGATTAAACACTAAAATAACTAATTAGAGTCTTCAGAACTGTCATATTCTGAAGCATGGAATTAATCTTCAGAAATGTATTATGGATATAAGTAAATTTATTCTTGGCCTTCACTAAAAAGTAGAATCACAATTGGTTTTCTGACAATAATCAAATCATTAGTGATTTAATTAAAAAGAAACATGTGGCATTCTCTACATGGTAAAATAACATTAAATGTGGAACTTCATAATAAATATAAAGATCTGAAGACAGAGTTCTATAATTGACAACAAGGCTTAAAAATGATTGGTGGATTAAAACTTCCAAAAAAAAATACATTTTCTGATTGTGGCCATTCTAGATCATTGTTTTTGATGCACTGACAGCATCATATGGACATGAGAAATGGTATCACAATCCTATTAAATTCATCAATGAAACTCTTATATGACGACAATGATATTTTGAGTAGGTGAAAGGACTATATGATCATCTTTTAGATAATGATACAAGAATTCAGATGATATATCCATTTTATCTACTCATCCAGTTAATATAATCAAAACAACTCTTTTTTTTTTGTATTCTTAAAAATGGAAATACTGTGGATTCTGATGAAATACCTGGAGAAGTTTTAAAGTATAATGGTAACATATTACCTTCAAAAATATTGGATTTTTTTAGAAATATCTGAACCCACGAAGTTGTGCCACCTGATCTCAATGATGCTTTGTTATAATTTTTAAGAATAAAGGATGAGATTATAAACAAATAAAGTAGTTGTATTTTTCTATTGGACTATTTCCATCATCTAATATGAGTATTGAATGCCTTTAGAAAAATTTAACTTTATTTAAATATTCCAAATATATTCAACTGTTAGTAATAACACAGGTTCGAATCCCATGCTAGTACTGTCACTGGTCAGGCCAGCAACAGGGGGAAATAATACCTCTCAAAACATTGGGCATATACTAACCTGTTTGATGTGCTATTACTAACAGTTGAATGTATTTGGAATATTTAAATAAAGTTAATTTTTTCTAAAGACATTCAATACATATATTAATTAGATGATGGAAATAATCCAATATAAAAATACGACTAGAATACCATCACCTTAAGGAAAACACTAAATAAAATAGTGAGCTCATAGAATACTGGGATATTTTAGTGATATATAGGCTCATTATAAGCTTCACACACACACACACACACACACACACACACATATATATATATAAAACAAACTAACCAAAGGAAATACATATAAAAACAAAAAAAGACTTATAAGTCTTTTTTTGTTTTTATATATATATAATCTTCAATTTGCTATCTACTATATTGTTTATGTTTATTCTAAATATTGGCCCACATGAAAAATTAATTAATCTCAGCTGAATACATGTTTAGAACATTAATTATTGACATTCCATTAATGTAGAAATGTTATTAATATTTAAATATCACCAACATATGCTATTTGATATAAGAGTTTGAATGTAGAAGTTAATAGTATTATTTAACAAAATCTATTTACAATATATAGAATGAAAATAAAAAGTATGGTTGATGACCCATCAAAGATTTAATATTACATATTTTAAAGTGAGCTGACAAATTGCTTAGTATATATTGTAACCAGACCCCCGTACAACCCCTTTATTACCTCGGTTGTAACAATTTCCTGATGAGCATATTGTAGGAAGAAACCATCGATTGGCTTTCCCCAATACAGACATCACCCCCCCCCCTACAACAATATTTCCTGCTCATCAGAGGGTGTAGCACTATAGAGACTGGAAACACCTAGAAATTTCTGTGTTTGGTTTTCTAAACGGCGCCACTAGAGTTCCATCTCACTACAACCTGAGTTACCTAGGTCTAGTTATGCCAGACATAGCTCAGGAGGCATGAAATTCTCATGAACAAATGCAATGAATAACAAGTGATGCAAAAAAAAAAAATGGAACTGAACAACTGAAATTAATTTTAAGTAACAACAGTTTTATTAACAATGATATTGATAAGTCCTTCAAATAAAGTTCATCCTTCATTTCAAATGAAGGCTCATTTTAATTTATCTTGGGTGAAGAATTCAAAGGATCTTTTATCAAGTAGATGTCTACCATTACTGCATGAATATTTTTAACTATTTGTTCCATATCTGTATATCCTTTTTAAGTAGGTAATTAGGTAAGATGAGTAATTCCAGATTTGTGAAGCTTCTATAATTCAGTCAAGTATGGATGTGTATTTATACACAAAAGTCTCATTATTTTACTCATACACAACCAATATGCATATAAGCATTTGTAATTCTTATTTAGTTATTCTAATATATAGCATAAATATTTGTTATTTGGTCTGCAACAGATGTATATTTCTACATATAAGTTGATCAGCAATTTCATTTATAATATAGTTAGTTATAGTTATATGTAATAGCTCAGCATTTCTAATTCTTCCAGGTATACTTATTTGTATATTAGCAATATAAATAGTTAGAAGTATTCATTTTTATTTTATTTTAATTCAGATGTATCTGCATGTAAGAAGTTAATCATTTATGATTTACCTTATTAAAAATGCCTTTTGATTATAGATATTTAAGACATTTACGTATTTATAATTTATCACCAATAAACATATTTTCACTTAGCTATAATTATTCATAATTTATTTTAAGAAAGACATTTTTTTTTTTTATAAACACATATAAGTATTGAATATTTCATGAAATTGTTACCTTCATTTTATCCAGTTTGTTCCTTCACTTCAGGTTACTACTGCATTTCAAAAAGAGGTCGGTTTATTTGAGTTGAATGGCATTATTTACTTTTCATGATGTTCACTCAGGCGAGTTTTGGACATTTATGGTTATGGACAAAGAGGGAAGCTATTATAATTAGCCTTCCATCTTTATGATTTCCTTATTAATACTTTCTTTTTTCATTATTAGCAATGTGGTTATAAATATTATATTTCAAGGTGACTAAAACCAGTTGTCAACAAAACAGTTAAGCAACACTTAGATAAAAAAAAAACTTTTTAACTCTTCCACTTTTCTTAACTTTTTAACTCCTTTTAAAATCTCCTCTGAACTTCAAACTCAACTATTTATACCCTGATCTCTGGATTGATTCATCAGCACTCCCACTATATCTGATTTGTTACACAGCTTTCATTTAAGCCCAAGTGCTTTTCTCTTCTTAAGGATTGGGCCACTACTTTTAGCGGGACAGATAAGGAATCATGAGGATTAAGCCATGTTTTTCAATTTGATAACTTTGCCTCAAGCGAATATTATATTTTGTACAACAACATCATTTCAAAAATTAAAATGTAATATTTTACTAAATTCCAGCTTTAAGTAAATACTTAGAGACGTATTTATATCATAATTTAAAATTATAAAATCAATAATGTTGGTTTATCTTTTTTTTCTCAATTATAAAAAATAATGATTTTCTTTTAACTTTAAACTTTTTGCTCTATTTTTTTTTTAAAAAAATAGGATCAACTTCTTTCATATACATCTGCCTTTTTTTTAGGTGAGAGGGTAAAATGAATCTTAGAATACACACGTGAAACAGAGTTTCTGTTTCAATATATATATTTATGCAATACTTCTAATGAAAACATAAGTAGTGCTTAACTCTGCCTTGTGCACTGATAAGCTATTGTTAATAGATTTTGTTAATTGTAATACCACTGACGTATGCTTGCAAATTTTGGCATTATGCTGTTGATGGTATTGAAATATGAATTGCATTAATTTAATCACCAATGGCAGTTGAAAAGAACAGTTTATGCTTGAAATATGTGTCTTATGGATATTGGTTGATTTTTTTATATTATTTTGCGATGTATAGAATAAAAATAAAGAATACCATAGATGGCATTGTGTACTGTTTTTATATATAAATAGATGGGGGGGGGATAGAAAGATGGATATACACAAAAGTAGATAGACAGGTAGACAAAAAAGATATATTAAATAGGAATATATATATATATAAAGTATCTAAAATGTAGTGAGCTGCTATGTAAAAAGTGAAATCACAGATCTTTCAAAAATAGGAATTCACTGTTGCTACATTCGATATATTTACATATAAATAGTAACCAAATATAGTATTACAAATTAATTTATATATATAAATAAGAGAATTATTGAGATATCAAAATTACAAGAAAAAGATAGTTGAAAAATTATAATCTGCATAATATATAATAAATTTTTAAAGTATGAATTTAAAAAAACTACACATCACATCAGTTCACAAACAAGATTTTTATTTCTGTTAAATATGTTTGGAATATACATTAAAAAATTACTTCAATGTAAATCTTTACATGTTCATTTTTAAACAAATACATAAACACTTAACAATATATTCCATTATTAAATCTAACAATAATGTAAATAATTTTGGAGTTTGTTCATTTCTAAATCACAGTTGTAAAATAATACTTAACATTTTTGGATTTAGTTCAACCTGAATTAGAAACATTACTTTAATTTTGGAGTTAGTTTACATATAAAAATACAATTTCTATAATAATTTCTTTAAGATAATTAAAAAAGCTATTTTTAACTTAGATTATACTTTTAATACTAATTCTTAACAAGAAAAATTCTACTTACATGTATGATAAAAATTTGGCAGAAAATCAAATTATCATTTTTTTGTCTCTAGAACAATAAAAAAAAGCTTACAAAGTATGTGTGCACACACACTATGCATAAATGTGTGTACTATATGTTAGTGTGTGTAGACATATATACACATCAACAGCATTTTCATTGTAGGATGTCCATTCAAATTTAATTAATTTCTCTGATATATATATATAGTTTATCTTCTTCACTTAATTCCAGCAAACTTCCTTGTGTCATCCACCCATTCATACATACATAGCTACTAATACCCACATATAATTGACCTGAGTTCAAATTCAGAGATAGAAATTTTTTCAAATGCCCTGAGAAATTAAAAAAAAAAAAGGTGACTGATATATAATCAGCCCATTAGCCATACAAAATTTGTCAATGTAAAAGTATTGGGCTAATCCCATATAGAGAATAAAATAAATCTGAATAAAATGTGGATTAGTTAAATAACATATAATGCAGTAGCAACATCAAATTAAGATTAAATCATCACTATATTTAGAGATATATTATATAATTATATACGTTAAGCTATACTTTATTTTATGTAAGATCTATTGTCAAATAGTTAGACACTCAAGAAGACAAGTGACATTTGAGCACTAGAATTAATAGATTAATTTTTAATGTAAGAATAACTCTTAAGTCTATTATCTAATTATTAAACTAATTTGTACAGGGCTTAATATAAGTAAAGAGTCAACAATTAACTTTAAATTATTTAAAACATTTTGTTTTTAAGCAATTTAAACCTATTTCCTTTATAAGTAAAACATGAATCTAAAAACGAAATTCATTTGCCAACATAATTTCCACTGATACCCATATTCTTGTTCCATATTTCTCTAAATCAATAAACATGCTTTGCCTACTGACTAAAAAAATATTTCTGTGCTAATGTATTCATTTTCACTATTTTAATTATCAATAAAATGTTTATCATCAAGGTAGTCGCTAATAGACCAAAAAACACTTGATAGTGAATATCCTTACATTTTCTTTATATGTCAAAGCGTTGACCGGGAAGCGAATCCGGGACAGCTGCTTGGAAGGCAGCTATGCTAACCACTAGGCCACCAACGCTTGACAACATTTATTTTTTTAAAAATGATTATAGTTGTCATTATTTTAAACTAAATTTATTGTGGTACAAAAGAACATAGTTGACTCTGATTACTCATTATCATCATGAATGTTATTATAGCTGCAGTGGATTGAAAAGTTAAAAATGATGATGATGATGTGTATATAAACACACTTAAACATGCACAGACAAATTTAATTCTGGATATATAATAGCTCTACAACTGGACTAGACATGAATTGCAAAAATGTACAATTCTTTTGGTTAATTTTTTTTTTTTTAATTTTGCAATTTTAGTAAAAGTTTCAAAAAAAATTAAGTACTTTTAGATACAATAAATTAAAATATATATGTTGGACTATTTCAGTCATGTAGCATTAAATATTGAATGTATTTAGAAAAAGTCAAACTTTAAACCTTTCAAATACATTCTGTTAGTAATAGCGCACATGTTAATACATAATACAACCGTTCAAGTATTAGTATTCTCCTCTCTTCAGGCATGGGCCTGACTAACCACAGCACTAACATAAGAATCACACCTACCTTTAGATTTGTGAATACTGAATTTAAATGAGATGGTTAGAATGTAATTTTAAACTCAATATCCACGAATCTAAAGATCCAGATTCAATTTCTATACTAGCAATGACACTGGTCAGGCCAGCAACATCCGAAGAAAAGAAAAGAATAATACCACTAGAAATTATATAACTAACCTGCATGCTATTACTAATAGTTGATGTATTTGGAAAGTTTAAGTAAAGTTTGAATTTTTCTAAAGACATTCAATATTTAATATTAACTACGGGAAGTAGTCCAACATATAACTATCATTAAAATGTCATCCTCACAAATCTTCAAACACGTGACATGATTTAAAATAAAAAAATATTATTACTTTTCTTACACAAACTTAATAAAATAAATATATATATATATATAGTACAAATATTAGTAAAAAATACAAATAATTAGTTTCATGATCAGAACATTGCTATCTTTTCTACAAATAAAACAAAGCATATTTCAATAAGATGGTAACCTCCATATAAAAATAAACAAATATTTTTTTAATAGACTGCACATAAAGATATAAATTTTGACATGGTTGCCATTTATACAAAGAAATAATAAAATATGAGGATTCTAAATCCCATATCAAATTTATATTCACATAATATATGATTAAACCACTAAACATCACATGATCACCATTTTTTATGCTTGCTCATAACTTTTAATAATATATGATTGTATAAACTTTTGTACGGATTTTTTATAATTATATATATGCAACATATACATATTCAGGGTTATATTTGTAATTTGAAAGAGAGTTGAGATGAAAAATGACAATAATGTTTGATTATATAAATTTTAAAATGTAATGTAATTATTTATTATTACACAAATAATGTTAATTGATTTAATCTTTTATTAATTTTTATATATTATGCCATCAGTATTGCAGATAGATTTTCCATAGAGTTTGTTTGATAGTAAAACCTTAAAAAAGCTCTAAATGATTTAAATTGAAATAAATTACCTAGATGGCAGCAGCTAACAATAATAGATTGAGTATAATTCAAAAGATAACAAAATCTCTAGAGATAAAAATATACTACTGCACTTGTATGAAATCTCTTTTATCAATAGTATACAAACTTAAAAATAAATTTAAATATAATTTCTTTACTAATCTATTATTATTTAGTTTGTAAAATTATTAAATATTTATTTTTTCATATGTAATTGAAATTTATATACAGTATATATATAATTTGAATGTATATGAACATCATGGTATTAATAAAATAAATTAAAAACATTTATTTTAAATAAACATTATTTCCATTATTAAATCTTAAATATAAAAGCAAATTACAAAAAATTAAAGTGTTTACTTTATAAACACTAAGTATAAATGGCCCAAATAAAAACAAATTATATTTTCTACTGTTCTTAAATTTAAGATTATTTGTTGATATCTAGATTATTTAAATAGATAATCAGCATGTGTGACTTAAAAGAAACTAATATGAAAATCTAAAGTCTGACAGAAAAAAAATGCAATTGTGTTAAACATATTAGACATTTTAATATGTGATGTAAAAATAATTTATTCTTACATCAAGTCAAAAGTTTCTGTGTTCAAGTTTTCTGTATTATTTAACTTCGAGAAAGGTTTTGTATTCTTGTTTCGATGAATAATAAGGAGTTCCTATCTGAATAATCTGTATATACCAATTGCTTAAAAATTTCTAGAACAATTGAGTAGCTATAAAAAAGTAAAACAAATCATGTTAATAATCACACTGTTTTAACTTCAATATAAATTGAAGTCTAAATATAAAATATTGACAGCAAACAGATAATGTGTTATACATAAGTTCAAAAAAGGCATACTAATTTTTTTTATTTCAAAATATAAACTATTACTATGTATGTGGTGCATCAAGGTCTTTCTCTGTAATGACCTCATACACTTGGTTACAAATGTGACCCTGAAATATATATATTTACTAGTAAACCAAATTAGGTGCAATAAAAAAAATGTTAATTTATAAATGCTACCCTATTATAAGGAATTTTGGCCAATAGGAATACTAAATTATCATTCACTCCTATTTTTTATGAATTCACATTAAACAATTTGTTTTATCAATCTTTTTCATAAGTTATAAAAAAACATATTATTTTTAGCCATAATATCTTTCAATAGATGACACTTTTGATTCAAATAATATATTTTCGAACTGAAAACATAAATGCAGTTTCAGTTCTAAAAAGTTATTGATTTTATAAAAATCTTCAAAATAATAAAAATACTGAAGATGACAACCAAATCATAGTTGAAACGTTTTAAAAATAAATTTTCAAAACAAAGCCTCTTACAAAAATGGTTTATCTAATTTATCTGGTATAAAAAATATATAAAAATTGCTTTAGTTTGACTTCCCCCCATATCAAAAAATAAATACATAAGCATACCTATCTTTATTTAAAATATATAAATTGGGTCTTCTTCAGTGATGAATGAAAAACAAAAATAATGCAATTAAAAGGTTATTTTGCTTTACACTATTTTACTGTAGGCATATATAATGACAGTATAAACTAGCAAAAACAAATTATATATATATATAATACTTTCATTGTAATTACTTAATTTCCAGATTATTCTGCTTATCTATTAAACTTAAATCCTATACATTCTTTATGTACATAAAAAAATAACCTAAAAGCTATGTTACATCCAAATCAACTTAATTTTTTTTTCTGAAGCAGTATTGCAGTTTCAACCACCAGTGGCGCCACTTCTGAATTAATGATTAATGTTTTTTTTTTCATAATGTCATAGCATCGGCTGGGATGTGAACTCACACCCATCTGCAACCAACTACTTGCTTGCAAGGCGGGTGCGATGATCTCTCGGCTAACAATGCTTGACATGATTAATGCTTTTGGTAGCTGAAATTGCAGTAAAACCATAAGAAAGTAAGAAAAAACAAAATGTGACTTCAGTAAGGATTTTAGTTTGTGTTATAATGTTTAAACAACTATAGCAATATATAAATTGCTATTTTTGAAATCAAAAGATTTCTTAAAATGTTTTTGGCTACATTATAACTAGTTATATATTAATCACCTTATAATACTAAGTACACACAGAAATTGTTAATTAATAAATATTTACAATAAAATATATGCAAAATATGCTCCTTCTCACAAAAAAGGACATATAAAAAATATCGTACACATAAAAGCTATACATTAATATAATAAAACATTTGATTATATATTTTCAACACAATTAATAAAAAACATAATCATAAAATTATGTGTTGATAAAATATATATATATGGATTTTTATTCATTAAAATGTTGAGATTTAATCAAAACAATTTTTGCCCCAGTTCTTCCTCTTTTTTTTTTTTTTTAAAAAAACTAATTCAATTTAATATTATTTCAAAATTATTCAACTAAGATATTTCACCTCCATCTTGTTTAATAATAAAAGATCAACATTTTTATGTAAAGCTTAAAAAAATATATTGAATAGCTTTATTACTCAGAAGTTAGAGGTTTTCTCGAAGAGGCATATCAGGGCACAAACTATGAATCTTAAACTCCAGTCTATCATTTTACCATTATCCAGACAAAGTAGGTCATAATTTATCTTATTTTCATACTTAAAATAGAAAAAAAAAATTAAAAAAATCCCTTTCATTCACATAATTGTAATAAAAAGTAAAAAACAACAACTCAGTTTTCACAGCATTTTTGATTTTATTGGTTCAAAAATAAAAGCATGGGGGCGCTCATGTCTCAGAAATAGATATTCTTGACTTCGTTTAAGGAGAAGCTACAACACATTACATCTAAGTCATACCTATCAGTACATGAAAAAAATATATCTAATTTCTATTTACTTAATGTACGGCTAAGAATATCTGTAATTATGACGACGATCTTCGCTTTTATTTGCAAAAGCTGAAGAAAATTTACAATTTAATCTTTTATTGCATTTGAGTATAGTAAGCATTTCTTTTCTCTTTTTTTTTTAAAAAAAAGTTTTCTTTTTTTGTATATGTGGAATACTGAATTATTGAAATGAGATGAATTTAATTAAATTATATTTTGAAAATATTGAATGAAATTGCATACATTTAAAATAAGTCCTATATTAAATTAAAAATTTAATTTTTTTTTTGCTAAAATTATTTACAAACTTTATAAAAATGCATTGTCATTGGAAATATATAAACAAAGTTTCAAATAGATTGGGAAGTAGGTAAAAATTGGGTTGCAAGATTTTATTCTAAAGAATAGAGGAAATTAAAGAAATCTCTATATAAAAAAGCTCCGGAGTTTATGTTTCAGGGTGTATATGTCTGATTCAAATGCAGACACTTCTGATCCAGGCCCAGAAAAGGAATTAAATATGCCGATGTCTCAGAGTTCTTCGCAATATTATTCATTTGTTATTTACAAAATTGCACAACTATTTCGAAAGCACATGTATCAGTAATAGGAAATAATAAATTTTCTAGAAATATAATAGGAAGTTAAATGTATGAAAGAAAGTAGGGAAATCAAGAAGAACCTTATAGATAAGTATATAAAATTTCTACTGACTGTTGCCTTTGGCATGATGTCTCAGTTAGAGCATTCCCATTCTAGCTCTATCACTGGTCAGCCCAGCAACATCTGAAGAAGAGAGGAAACTAATATCTCTTGAAACATTATGCATATACTAATCTATACACTATTACTAACAGTTGAATGTAATTAAAAGATTTAAATAAAGTTAAATTTTTCTAAAGTCATTCAATACTTAATATTAGATGATGGAAATAGTACAATATATAATAAAAATAAGTAAATGACATTTAGTAGCATACATTTTTACCCTCTTTTTGCCACTTATTGTAAACTTTAGACAGCAATGATAGTTTCCAGATAATAGTGCTTAACAAATTTCTATTCTGTGCTCTCCTATTCAAAATTTCCAGACTAATTTTCAAGCTTATCGCTTTCATCAGTGAGAAATTTTGGACCTTGAAACAGTAAACTGAAGACTTGTGATAAATCACGCAATGATTTATTGGTTATAAGACATTTATTTGAAATGTACAATACTGTAACATAAAATTTTAACTGTGAAGGCAAGTTGGGGGAAGAGGGGATTGTGCTGCTTATTTATAAACACTACATATAAATAATCTACATAAAAAAGAAATCTGAAGATTGGCTTAAAAAAAAGAAGAAATTAATGGAATTATGTTAAAATGTATTAATTATTTTAATACATGATATGAAAGTCGCTTATCCTTACATGAAGTCAAAAGACTTTATGCTTAGGCTATACATCTACAATCCCTATTAGATAAGGCAAATATTTTCTTTCTCTGAAACCATTTTGTATTAATGAAAAACCCTTATTTCTCCTCTTCTATTATTTTCATCCATTTATAATTACTGAATCATTCCATCAACATTGACATCATTTTCTTTCCCATTATAATAAAAGCTATTACATGTTTAAAAAGCAATATGATTTCCAATGAAATTTTTGCACACTTCAATATGTAACAATTCTGTAATGAATATATTCTCCGAAGATAATTTAATTATTTGAGAAGATATCAAAACAAAATAATCAAATTATATTTATTAAGATTAATAATTTATTTTTTTAAAAAATAAGATAATCATATTTATAGATGTAAATTAAAATATATTATTATGTCACTCAGAGGTAACTTGATACATAGGAGAAATATGTGCACCATTCATGACCCCTGACCACCCTGAACATGCCAAATGAATTCTTCCCGTTCTTATTTAATACATATTTCCAATTTTAATATATTTAATATCTTGCACTCATTATTTTATATTAGATATTAATTTGGTTTTAGTAAACATTTAAAAAAACTTTTAAGTTGTTTTATTATGTAAATAATCATATTTGTAGCTTACCGGTGATGTTTAGGTAGCGAATATACGACACTGAGTTTTGATCCAAAAATTTTTATTTCTCAAGTGATATGGGGTAATTGCTTTATAATTTATAAAATAAGATTATTAAAGGATTTTTTTTAAAAAAATAAATAAATCTGCATTTTGCCTATATATCAGATTTTTTTAGATTTTTGAATCCTCTCTTCATAGGTTTCACACATGGTGATATATACCACATAATGCTTCAACAATGTAGTCAGGGAGTTTTTTTATAAGACAAATAATATGTAAATAAGGCTATAACCTTAATACATGTGCCTTGAGTGCTTAAATTATTTCAAGAGAGACCTCTACAAATCTAAACACAAAATTCGACTTTATAAAGAAAAGAGCGGCCACTCTTATCTTCAACCTATTTTTCTAAATATATAGGCAAATCTAAAGCATTTGATTTGGGAGGTGAAGCTAATAAATTCTTCACTGATTAAGTCCATTAGTTCTGTTGAACATTAACGATTGTGAAATCTTTCGATTTACAATGAGTTAATAGTCAGATCTTAAATTGAAATATTTTGAATCAATAAAAAAACACGAAATCTTTAGGAAATAAATCTATAAGCTGTATAATTGCATTGATAACTAACAAACAAATTTTAAAAATTTTTAAACAACAAAACCCAAACTAATCACGGATTATATAATTATTAATAAATGGAATTGATACATAGCTAAAACTAAAAACAAAAATTTAAGATTAGCAAATTAGTAATTTTCTTAATCACATGTCAATATTCTCTCAATATAAGGTTCAAAGATAACCTCTTCAATTCTGTATACAAATCTGCATTAAATAAGAGAATTAAAGCTAGTAATTTAATAAAAACATTACTAAAAAAGCAAATCATTACTTGATTTCAATTACATGAGAAAACTAAAATATTGATGTAGTTGCAAACAAGATGATTCAGATTTAAAAATAAGGCTATTAAAAATGTTTGACCATTGGTTTGGATATCACAAAATAAACAAAAAAAAGAGAGAAAAGATCAGTGAATGATATTTGGGTAATGATAGAGGATCAAATTCTGGACTTTAAAATCTATGGATTGTAACCAAGCTTTGTCAATTTCAAGATTCACACTTCTTATAAAATTCCAAGTAATAAAACCATTCAATTATTATTATCATTATTAAATATTATACAAAGTAGTAATTTTTATTAGAAGCAAGAATCTTATCATGGAAATCTGCTTATACTGTCTTCTAATTTCCATAGATTACTTGATGCTTACAAAAAGTAACTTCCACAATGCGCAGAAAAACACACTGCTGTTTATAAAAATATTTATTTTTAAAAAAGAAAATTTTAAAAATCTAGTATCATGGCTCATCATCATCATCATCATATAATAATAATAATAATAATAATAATAATAATAATAATAATAATAATAATAATAATAATAATAATAATAATAATAATAATAATAATAATAATAATAATAATAATAATAATAATAATAATAATAATAATAATAATAATAATAATAATAATAATAATAATAATAATAATAATAATAATAATAATAATAATAATAATAATAATAAAATAATAATAATAATAATAATAATAATAAAAACCTTGTATATCGTAAGAAAGGATTAGTCATAGACTAAAATATTGGTTTAATTTAAGTTTTTACAATTATGCGTTTTATATATACAAAGAAAAATCAGCCTTGAATCCTTATGTAATATACAATATAAACAAATGCAATCTTTTTTTTTAAATTATATAATAATGATTTTTTTTTTTTTCATTATTACTATTTTTTGTTAAAAAATATAATTTACAAATTAGAATAATAAATATGGCTTCTTTTTCTTGTTTTGTTTTAGATTGCAATTTCCATTTTTAAAATTATTTATTTAAAAAAATACAGTCTTAAATATATTAAAATGTACATAAATCAAAGATATAATTTATCATAAACTTAAAATCATGATCAATATTTTTTTCCAGGACTCGCAATTAATGAATAGCTTGTAGCAGAGCTGAAGCGCCTTAATTTGCTATAATCTTTTTCATCTATCAATTATTATTTTTACTTTATATTAAAATCTGTGCTGAGTTTCATTTTTCCTCTTCTAGAAATCTTTAAAAAATACATATGCATTTTTTTTTATCTTTAATGTCTTCTATTTTGTAGTGTTTTTTTTTCCTTAAACAAGCTCTCTACTCTAGTGCCATCTATAGACAATCTAAGTAATCATTGATTAACAGATAATAGTGCATTTCAATTTCCAATTCCAAACTAGTTTCTGGTTTGTGGGTTTATTGATAAGGACTTGAGATTAAAGCTAGTAGCAATGTAATTATTTATCGGCAACCAACTTAAAGTCCTTTTTACTATTTAGCATCTGCTAGTTTTTCACACATTATGTAAATTAAAAAATTAAGTGATATTATATTTCCATTTGTTTTGTTTATATTTAAAATATATTAATATTTACATTGGAAAGTGATGATATAACCCTGCAACAATTTGACCATGGCTGTGTAAACACCACAATATCATTTCCAATTGTAAAGTTTTTCTATTATTATATGCCGAAAACTTTAAAAATAGATAAACTGTTATTTGTATTATTATCAGAACTCAATTTCTATTTGATGGTGCCTCATAATATAATATTAAATTCCTTCAAATCAACATTTCCTCCTGTTAAATATATGAATGACACAGTGTCTGTTCATAAAGAGCATTATGGTAAACAGGAATAGTTTACCATACTTTTTTTTTTGTACATTTATATATTGGACTATTTCCATCAACTAATATTAAGTATTGAATGTCTTTAGCAAAATTCAATTTTATTTAACTCTTCTAATTACATTCAACTGCCAGCATAGATTAGTATATGTGCAACGTTTCAAGAGGTATTATTTTCCTCTCTTCTTCGGGTGTTTCTGGCATGACCAGTGATAGTACTAGCATGGGAATCAAACCAGGATCCTTAGATTCTGGAATATTAAATTTTAGGGTAATGCTCTAACCAACTGAGCCATTCTGCCAAGGCAATAGTCAGTAAAAATTTTATATACTTATCTATGAGATTCCTCCTGATTTCTCCATTTTTCCTAGGAGTAAAGTTGATTAGTGTTTTTCATATTGCTCTTAGAAAAAATTGGACATCAGGAAGAACATCATCGATAAGTATATGAAATTTCTATTGACTGGTGCCTTTGGCAGGATGGCTCAGTGGTTAGAGCATTAACTTAAAATTCAATATTCAACAATCTAAGATTCCAGGTTCAATTCTGATGCTAGTACTGTCCCCGGTCAGGCCAGCAACACCTGAAGAAGAGAAGAGAATAATACCTCTTGAAACATTGTGCGTATACTAACCTGTGTGCTATTACTAACAGTTGAATGTAATTGGAAGATTTAAATATGGTTAAATTTTTCTAGACATTCAATACTTAATATTAGATGAAGGAAATAGTTCAATATATAAATACAACTAAAATACCATTATCCCAAATCTTCAGGAAATCACTTTTTTCTGTGTAGATTAAAATGACAATTTGCTATATAATGAAGATGAAATATCAATACTCTTGCTGATGCTTAATGTGAATATGAACAATAAAATATTAAAAACATAAACAAATAAAAAAAAGATGTAGTAAAAGAAAGATGTTAAAGATTTAAAAAAAAGATAAAAGTATTCGTTATGGAAAGATGAAACTCGGTGTAGATTTCAATATAAAATGAAGAGAATATTAGTAAAATAAACATAACAAAAACATCATATGACTTATTTGCTTACTCATGTACAATACTTCTAAGAATAGTTATCGTCACCACTCCAGAGTTATCTACTGTACATTTGAGTAATAATAAATACCAGATGGTACAGTGTTTGGTATCCATTGATTACTTAATGTATAAATGACTCTGGAATAGAGTGAAAGCAAAATAATTACAGTATATGATTATTTAGCTGACAAATCATGTGACGTTTAAATACCCTAGTGCCAAACTGAGCATTTAAATTTCATTCAGTTAAACTGAACCGCATAGAGCAGAGATTTTCTGAGTAAATGAAAAGATTGCACTTAGCTAAGATACTTCAGTGTTGCTATTACTACATGTCAAATTTTAAATAAATAAATAATATATATATTTACTTTTAAAAAAATACTGTATAGGCAATAATTACTGAAGTTATTCCTTACTGATACACATATATATTTACATAATTTTAAATAAATTATTAATTTTTATATGAAAAAATTAATATAATTTTAAAAATAAATAATTCAAAAAACTTTTTTTAAAAATACATTGTTTTAGTAAATTTTAATAATTCATCAAAAATATTTTTCATTTATATAATTAGTAATATTCGTTTATTATTTTGATGCCAGGATATAATAAAAATAAAATGAATTTACTTGAACACACTTTCGTAACTCGGAGGGGGATTGTCCATTTGTGTTCCTAAATTATTTTGTTGTAAAGAACTGTATGAAGGTGGAAGATGATCAGATGTCGAATGGGATGGATTTGCTGTTGGTTGATGTTGTTCTGTATGTAGATTTCGCTCTTCTGTGTGACTAAAATAATCGGGGTGTCTATATGGTTCCGGCCAAGGAGCGCAAGATCCTATAATGTATGATTATTAAATAAAACATTTAAACAATATGATAATAACAGTTTGGGTTCATTCAAAAATTATTTACTCTTTTTTTTTATATAGTTTTTTTTCTGTAAATAAATCAAGTTTGTAACAAAAGTTAAAGTTAAGGCTACAAAAAACTAATTTCAAAACCTAAATTTACGTAATAATTCAATATTATATATATAAGAAGCTAAATGAAAATGCAAACAAAAAGAGCATGTGATGTGATGTGATATATTTGGCTTCTCCTTAAACGAAGTCAAGAATATCTCAGCAACTATGCCCAGATAAACCTGTTAGCCACTTTATTTTCCATTCCCCACTCTAAATCTTCCCATATTCTGCCCCATCCCATTTCCACAACATAATCTTTGTCAACTCTAGCAGTTTTTCGATTCCACACTAGGGCCATCTATTGTAAGTTTGAGTAATCAATGATCACCAGATAATATTGCCATCTCCAGACTTGTTTTTGACTTTTGCCTTAATGAGCGAAAATTAAGATTTAAAACTAAAATTAACACATTTATTCATCTAGTAACTATCTTTTAGTCTTGTATCAACAAGTAGAGTGAAAAGAACTGCATTTGAAATTATATGAATAAGCATATGAAGAAATTATATATTATTGTTAGTATTACCATTCCTGGACAATCAGTCGAAGTGGACCTACATAAGACATAAAACTGATGTCCCTAAAATATATCAAAATTATCCTGGTGTCAGATCTGTATAATTGTGTAAAAATGTTGCCTTTGGTTCAAAAACTTTTTTTTAAAATTCCAGTTATTAAATTTGAATATTACAAGGTAGCTATTTGATGCATAATGGCATTACTTCTAGATTTAAATCCTAATTCTCATTGACGGAAGCAAAATCCAGAAATTGTTTTGGGGATGGTAATACTATAGAACTATATCATTTTATGTTCAGTGTTTATTGCAGCCTACAATATTCTGAGTAGGATGAAAAAAACTGCTCTTGGAAATATAGGAATAACGTGATATTGCTGCTGTTATTAAAAATTAATAATAATGACCAATCATAATTGTTCCAGAATTTTCATAACTATCTATGCAATTACTAATCATAATTATTAAGTAATAACCTGTAGATTTATACTTTACGTTTGTCTTCAATATGATAATATTAAATCGTGCTATTTGAATTTTTACAAAAAACAAGTATTATCTGAATACAACATAGTAGATAATAATATAATATATGCGAGGTATGTGGACGACTTATTCATTGCTGCTCCAGTAAATATTGATGAGCACATCAAAAATCTAATACAAGCGAACACATCATTGAATTTAAATATTACATGGGAAGATATGGGGCAAGAGGTAAAATATTTAGATATCAAGGTACACACAGAGGGAAGTTTGCTTAACTATACAATGGTCATGAAGCCACCAGAAGTTCATGGACAGATTCACCCTGAATCATACACACCTATGACTCACAAGTTTGCTGGATTGACATCATTTGTTTTCAGAAATTCCTATCTGTGCAAGTTTGAGGCAGACAGAAGGTCTAACTTAATTAATTATACTAACAACTTAATCAAATCAGGATACAGGCACAATATAGTATATAGCAAAATTAGATATTTTGTAAATAATATTGGAAAACACAGAGATGAAGACAACAAGCCTTGGATATTGTTGCCCTACGTGCACTCTTTGTATAAAACGTTTTATAAGACTTCCTCTAAGGAATTTTGTTTGAGTTTTCATACACCTATCTCAACAAATAGGCTTATTAACAATACTAAAGACACTATAGCTTCTGATCAGACCCCACCAGCTGTGTACAGAGTGGCATGCCCTCATAATGGATGCAAACATCATACTATGGTGAAACAAGCACCACCATAGCTACTAGGATATCACAACACAAGTATAGATACAATAAGGCACATACGGATCCAGAATGCACTTCAATTTTTGCACAACATCAAAAAATGTCAGGACATGTGTTCGAATCTGCAACTGCAAAATTAGTTTGTACTGAGAGGCATGATATTAAGTGAAAGGTAAAAAAAGCTTACTTTATAGCAGAGAACTCCTTCACCATTAATCGTAAGGATGCATGTTTTGCTATATCTAAAAGATGGTCTTAGTGACTCATTTGCATAGAATTTGTATATGGTATTTATTTATATAATGATTTCAAAGAAAGAATCATAACTGGCTATGAATATGAGAAGTACATCTTCTTGAAAGCGCTCAGCCATTTAATTTAGTTTTCTATTTGTTGTTACAGCTTTACGTTGGAAGTGTGATAGCACGATTTAATATAATCATAATTATTATAAAATTTTCTGTATACCTATCTTTGTTTAATGTCAATTTCTCAATCACAACTAATCATAATCATAATTATAAGGGACTAGCTGCCCAAATATTATTTATACATTGTTTTATTTATTGATTTAATTGTGGCTTCTATAGTTGGGAGAGAGAGATCGCTATTGTCAATTAATACAAACTGGAGAGAAAGTCAATAAATACTTACCAGTGGTTATAATTCTTTTGCTAAAAAAATCAATGATGTCTGTAGTTAGATTAAAAATAAAATATATAGTTACTGACCTTGTGTTAGAGACTTATATGGAGAAAGAGGCAGGTCCACTTGGGTTTAAAATATTAAGATATTTGAATTTTCAAACTATTCATTTTATATATAAAGATAAAAATAAGAGTGGATATGAAGTGGAGATCAGTACAAATCAAAAAGAAAATAATCCAATGGTTGGATCCAAATGATTTTGTGCAATACTAATGAACAACGCTGTCTTTTCAGTGCTTTAACTTTAACAGTTATGGCCAAAA
Source organism: Epiperipatus broadwayi (assembly GCA_028023455.1). NCBI lineage: Eukaryota > Metazoa > Onychophora > Udeonychophora > Euonychophora > Peripatidae > Epiperipatus > Epiperipatus broadwayi. The sequence continues at coordinate 39,322 of JAQFVV010007438.1, read as the reverse complement.
TAAATAAAATTTTAATTTCTAATATTAAAACTGCATAGAAAAAATATTGAACAGAAAAATTCAGTATCCATTAGAAATAGTGAGATCTATTACTGCAAAACACTCAAATGTAAAACAGCAAACAAAATAATAGTCAATTTGATAGAATTATCTGACTGCCAAATTAGAAATGAATTCCATCTCTATTTTTGCCATTGACAAACAACACAATTTGAAATTAACGCATCACATTTTCATATCACAAACTTTTATGGCCAAAACTTGTATTTATAGGATTGACGCATAATCAGAATATAAATTTACTTCATTTCATCAATAATAAATATGAATATATGAATATATTGTTACAATAATGAATATGTGAGAATAAAAACCTATTCCACAAAGAATATATATAAGGCCCATTCATATAGCAATTCTAACAATAACAAACTACCGGGAGTATGCACACAATTATTTTAGTAGATGTTTGGGTTGTATGGATACAGAAATAATTGTACCCATGCCTCCTAGTAATTTGTGATCATTGTATAAACAAATTTATAATGATAATTTTATAAAATAATCATGTAAATATGATTATAAGCATCATTTTAATAATCGATTTACAGATCTATAAAACTTGTAGAAAGTGATTCTACCAAACTAATAATAACTAGATAAATATGACCACTGGAATTATATAGAAATGAATTATGGAAAACAAGTTGCTTTGCCATTTAATGATCATTGATTTTATACATTCCTTATATTACGAATTATGGAAGACAGATGTCACTAATGAGAAAATTGATTAAATTACAGTATAATTCTAAAAATACAATGCTATAATAAATTAAGTAATAGCATCTCACAATAATTATCATCAATGTTGCTATTACTACTGCTGAAAGATTCTTATAAAATACAGCATACCTTTGGATAAGATCAAATTAGAAATTTTAAATTAAAAATTGGCAATCTTGGAATGTATAACTCATTGGAACAATCCTATACATGGATTACAAATGGTTATTAAAAGTAAAAACTAAAATATAAACCTGTATTTCTCAAATTAATTCTCATTCAAATATCAGCACTTAACCATATTTTTAAGACCAGTAGTAAGATCTATTTTCAGTGATTTATGCCCTCTTTTTCAACTCCCTTGTGACCAGTGAAGTATTATGAATAGTTTAATAAAACATTCATTTCTTAATCCAAACTGGAAGTACTTCTTTATGAATCTCCTTTGCAGGAAATCCTTGCCACAAAAATTACCAAACTATCAGATTGTTCTCTGTAAATACACTCTAAATCTGATTATAAGTGGAGATACTGAAAGTAGTCAATGAATACTAATATGTATGTCCATGTCTGTTACTTAATGCTTATCAACTGTCTTTCTATTATTAGTTGGGAAAGAGTATAAAATTATATTTATTTCTCTTTTATAAGACAGGTCATAAATTTTGACTTATTAAATATATAATAATACATAAATATATAATTAAAATGTAATGGTCTAAATCAGTGGTGCACAACTTTTTTTACACTTCCAATCCTCATAATCAGACTGAAATTTTACACGAACCAATATATGTTGTTACCATCCTATTATAAGCATATAAGGATAGTAATAATAAAAGTAATTTTACCACATACAAATATATATCTTTATATCATATTTCAATACATATGATTTGATATAAGATCTGTAAAAAAAAACTGCATATTAAAAAAAAATATATAGTAATACTTGGTTCTTAGTAGATCTGTTAATTTGTAGCAATTACAACTTTTTAGCCCATTTTAGAAAATGCGTACATTTAAGAACATAGCATGTACAAATGTTAGGAGAATACTAGCATGAAGAACACAATTCTGAGAATGACTAAGAGAAATGAGAGCAAATAAGCGAAGTGCTGTTTATAGAAAGTGGATTGGAATATAAAAAAGAAAGTGTTTAAACACAAAAGTGGTCATACACACAATAATGAGTTGAGTTGGTTTCATTTAATATTTAGGTTTTTGTTTTTTCAATTAAAAATTTATTATCCAACATGAAAACTTCTTAAAATTTTCATGACCATCAACAATTTTTCTGTGATCCCTTGAAGGTGTCATGACTCACAGGTTCCACACCTCTCATCAATGATGTATAATCTGGAGATCTTGCGGGGTAATTTTTTTTACTTTAAAAGTAAAAATAAAATAAAAATATAATTATAATAATGCATCTTGATTTTATATCAATCCAGAAGTAGGCATATTATGGAAATACTATCCATAAGAAAATAAATAATATATTTATATCTATCATAAAAACAAATTAACGGAATCCTGATTAGTTTAAAATGGTAGAAATTTAACTGACAATTAAAAACAATTATTCTTAATTGAAAAAACAACAATAAAAGTTTTAATTCATTCTACATCAATATACTTATGCAAAATTGGCTACTCAAATTTGTTGATATTAAAACAAAATATTGATGATGATTAGATCCAGAAAATATGGCTCATAATCTTCAACGTAATCCTAATCATAAAAACAATTCTAAGTTCAATGGAATAGAAATGTTATGTGGAGTAGAGAGGCTAGAAATCAGAAAAACTGATTAAATTTGAAGAGTGTTGTGATTAAATATGTATATATAAAAATGTAAATTATGTATCAATTTTATAAAATTAGTATTTCCAAACTACATGTTTCATTATATTTCTAAATTAGTCAAAAAGTTTTAGAAAATCTATCTAAGAAAAACTTCATGAATGAAAATAGAGTCCATACTACTAGTCTAAGGTATTTTTTGTAGCCCAATTAAATTTTTTCGATGATTGATGTTAATACAAAAATAGTTACTTCCGTTACAACTTTTATTCTTTCATTTATTATTATTTTCTGACTTGTTTTGTATATTACGATCAAATATCATTGATTAAGGCACACACATTCTTATGCACATATTCATTTAAATTACCTCTTTGATAACGGCTGTTAACTTCTACAGATGATTCTGGAATATATAAAGAACTATGAATAGTAGCTAAGTATTGAGGTTGAACAAAATGTCTTCGATACCAAAATCCACTACCGGAACAAATGATTAATAACATAATTACAAACAACCTATAAATAATATAAAAGAAATAATTTATCATTATTATAAAATGACTTATAAAAACAACAAGTCAATAATATTAGAAACAGTAAATGTCATAACAAAAGCTATAACAAATAAAAAGAAATAGCAGGACACATCCCAAAATAATATGATTATCACAAAATAATGTGAAAAAAATTCACTACCTAAAACAATATAGTTAACATAAAAAAAGAAATTACATCAAAATCATAAAGTGTTATAAAACACCAATAGCACTAATTACAAAAGGAATAAAATAATTATGGACTACTTTTGCAATAGTGAATATAGGTTGTAACGGGTTCAAACCATTTCTATATTTTTACTAACTTCAACTTACATCTTTATTCAAACAATTCTAATATGATATATTATTAAATGGTATTAATGGTTAATGTACAAACGAAACATTAGCTTAGCAGAGATGGACTTGTAGCAGCCATAGCCTGGAGACAAGTTATTTTAAAGTTTAATTTCCCAACAATAAGAAAAGACAAAATAACAAACATCATTCTATATATATATATATATATGAATATTCGGCCTTAGTTTCTATTAATCATTAATTAATATTTTCCCCAAGCAATATATTTATGGACGTCGGTGTTTTCGGACTCCAGGTGCCAATCTTATGCGTGCATAAGAATTATATTACCGGGATTTTATGAGAATAATAATACTGTATTATTTAATACTCAGCCACTAGCTAGCTCTGTATTATTTAATACTCAGCCACTAGCTAGCTCATCAAGGGGAGGCAATCCTAAGACTGACAGAAATGTGTTACTTTGGGGCAGTACGTATAAAATTGTTTTAATATGTAAAACATATACACATTTAAATTGAACTGATAACTCTGAGATAATGAAAATAGATAAAGAAGAAAAGAACAAAAAAAATAATAGTGTTCAATCCTTTATTGAAAATGTAGTGTTTGTAAAAATGGCAGACATGTTTGTGCACTCGGGAAAAACTAGAATTTATTCGAGAGGTTGTTTTTAGATCACGCTCTGATAACTGAGGAATTTCATTAAGGCATTGACGTAATGGCGATCGACAATTCCAAGAAATATTTGCTGATTGCAAATATTTCTGGATAAGAGACCATACCTTATTGGACAATGAATTGATTGTTGCTATTATCAGAAAGCTATAGAAAGACTGTAGAACAACTAGGCAGAGCAGTGTAAGCAGTATTAGAGGCAGTTCTTGAAGTAGAGATATCTCGCGTTAGTGCTTGCGGTTAATGACAAGCACCCAATGGAAATGTAGTCCACAAGTGTAGTTGAAAGAGCCCACAGAGATGAGGAGACCGCAGTGGAGATATTGAGAGCATTCGTTGCAGAGCATTAGTTGCAGACCATTTGTTGGAGAGCATCCCTTTGCAGACCATTCATTGGAGAGCATTCGTTGCAGACCATTCTTTGGAGAACATCTGTGGCAGAGCATTCATTGCAGACCATTTGTTTGGAAAGCATCTGTTGCAGAGAATACAGAGTGTATTCAGAGCATTCGTTGCAGACCATTTGTTGGAGAGCATCCGCAGCAGAGCATTCGTGCAAGAGAACATCGTGGGAATAGGACATAGTTATTTGCTGACTGCACAGTCATACTTGCGGATATAACATTGGCACAGCCAGACTGGTGGACATAACATTGGTGCAATTGCATTTGGAACCTGTGAGTAGCGAATAGGTTCAATTACATCAGGTTTAGCCATATATGGAGAAACCTGGTGAAAATGGAAATCCCAGTTAGTATAACGTTAACAATGGAAGTGAAAGTTTGGAAATAAAACGCTTGCACAGTTAACATCGGAAGCTGAGTTCTACCATGCTTGTGCAGTCACCATTGAATGTAACTGGTGAAAAAGTTTCAGCAGCAGTTAAATCGTATATTTCTGAGTGAAATAACAGGAAAGTAGGAATAGAAAAACAACACCAAGGAATCGCAACAAGGGTTTTTCTGGAGTGGAGGGAGGTGTAATGTTTGTAAAAATGGCAGACATGTTTGTGCACTCTGGAAAAACTAGAATTTATTTGAGAGGTTGTTTTTAGATCGCGCTCTTATAACTGAGGAATTTAATTAAGGCATTGACGTAATGGCGATCAACAATTCCAAGAAATATTTGCTGATTGCAAAAATTTCTGGATAAGAGACCGTACCTTATTGGACAATGAATTGATTGTTGCTATTATCAGAAAGCTATAGAAAGACTGTAGAACAACTAGGCAGAGCAGTGTAAGCAGTATTAGAGGCAGTTCTTGAAGTAGAGATATCTCGTGTCAGTTCTTGCGATTAATGACAAGCGCCCAGTGGAAATGTAGTCCATGGGTGTAGCTGAAAGAGCCCACAAAGATGGGGAGACTGCAGCGGAGATATTGAGAGCAGTCATTGCAGAGGTTGCAGACCATTCGTTGGAGAGCATCCATGGCAGAGCATTCATTGCAGACCATTCGTTTAGAGAACATCTGTTGCAGAGAATACAGAGTGTATTCAGAGCATTCGTTGCAGACCATTCATTGGAGAGCATCCACAGCAGAGCATTCATGCAAGAGAACATCGTGGGAATAGGACATAGTTATTTGCTGACCGCACAGTCATACTTGCGGATATAACATTGGTACAGTCAGACTGGCGGATATAACAGAAAATATATGCATAAATATATAATTTTAACAGATCAAATCATTATTAATTATACAAATTAAACATTCTCTCTTTACATTTATATATATATAAAATTTAACAGAACTAATTACAAGTTATGCTGTGAGATTAATAAGATGCGCATGTCTACATTTGAAATAAAAATAGGTTGTTACCTTTTGATCCCCGGGTAAGTTAGATTGTCTGTATTCATGAATAAAGTAAGCTTACTTAATAAGTTGGGAACCATAAAGAGTGTCCATGTAGAAAGTCTCTGTTTATAATTTCTGAGGAAATGATAGTGAATCCAAATGATTGTCACAGCGAAGGTGTATAGAGCAGATTCCTGAAGTTTGAACCATCATGGGAGTATGGAGCAACTCTGATTTACTTTATGGGGTCATGGAAGTGAAAACCCAGCACATCTATGGTCTCACTCCAACATACTCAGGTAAGTTAACATATATATATTTTTTGCAATCTCATAAGTCAGAAAATTGATGACACTTATAATAATAGCATACAGTTCTATTTTATACCAAATACGAATCAACAGCAAAAAGACCACACTTTATACTCAATTGTCTATTTATATCTTTTTATTTTTCTTTAAGCATCCTTTACCTTTTCCTCTATAATCCCCTTTTGTTTCCTCTTCTTTCACTTGCAGCACCCCTATTGAGGTATTTTGGTGTTGCAAACTTTACTGCCTCCTTCTCACATATGATCTGTTTCATTCCGAAGTCGATGGTGCATTTGTATCTATGCAAAAAGTCTGACTTTCTCAGAGCACCATGTATCGGCCCTTCATGATTAAGAATACATGTGAGAATGATTTTCTGCTTATTTGCAAGTCTATCCAAACTTGTTTAGGTTCAAACCTTTGCTTTTTTATTATTAGCCATCCTTACCTGGACTGGCTTTATCAGAAGAGTCTGAATGCTAGGCTGTTTGCTTATAATATGAGAATACCCTTCCTCTGACACACAGAAATTTGGCTGCCAGAGTCTACTAATGCCTCAATTTATCCTAGCAATAGTTATCCATATCTTAGGGAAAGCTTGATTCACATAATTTGGGACATGGTACTCTCACAAACACACCAAATTTCCTATATGCTTTTCCCCATCTTTGTGAGTTATCTCAGTCTCCTTTTCTTCACTCCACATCCTTTTTATCTCACCTTACTCCTTCAAATTTATTGACCCTGCGTTTACCCTCATAGACTCCCTGGTTTCCCACCTTTTGCCATTGCTTGCTAACTTCTATTTGCTCCAATATTTTATTGATTTCCTTTGCTAGCCTCCTCTTTATTCTTCCCAGTCTACTGATTATTTTCTCCAGCAAATTTCTGTAGATGATTCCCACAATCTGCCTTTCTGACAGTTCACATGCTTCCAGCTTCCTCAACCTGGATACTTGCCATATAAAGAAATGAATGCAAGACTCTTCTTCCTCTTCACGAAACTTTTGACTGATGATCTGGGCTTTAATATACTCTTGTTGCTTTTCATTCCAAAACATGTTCTTTAGGACTCTTTCATATTCTTGGAAAGTTTCTGGTTGGATTAACAGTGATTCTCACCAAGTCTGGGCATACTCTTGGAGGTGACTGTGTGCTACTATTACTTTATTATCTTCCTCTAACCTGTGGCTGCAAAAAATCTCTTCAAGCTTTTATATGCTCTCCAGGTGTCTCTCCTCTCCAACCTGTAAATATCTCTATTTTGACTAATTCTCTTTGGTCATAATAATCTCCATCATGCTTGTTTCTCCTTTTTCTGATCACTGGCTATTTTTAATAACAAATGTGCTAGGCTTAACTTCCCAGCCCATGAAGTATTATAAGGTGGATATAAGGTTTAGACAGTATTTAAGTTTTAATCATAATCTCCAGTTGCTCGGGGTGTTAATTGACATTTGAACATCAAAGTGAAATTGGTAAGAATATATTTCCATTATTAATTAATAAAGCTAAGTCTTTTGTTTTTGTCAACTGCAAAACAATCTCTGAATCTTATATGTTTTGACTATGCTGTTCTAAATACTAAACTACACTGATCATAGTAAAATACAAGATGATATCTATGATGATGTAAACATCAAAGTAAAAGATGTCTAGTAAATTTTTAAATAGTGAGATCTATTTTCACCTATAATTTTACATAAGCATAGTGTGTAATCAATTGATATAGCTAGAAATTAGAAATGGATGAAAAACAACAACAGAATAAAATTAATTAAAAATCTAGCATGTTTCTCATATAAGAAACCCTCATTACACGTATTACTAAGTTTCTAACAGCCCATTTATCATGCTCATTAATGCTAACATTCAAGCAACTATTTTTTTATCATATTCACATTTTGTTTTCTTAGATGTTATTTCTGCTTCAGTCCCATCTTTAAAAACCTGAAATCACTTTTTTACAACAAAATAAATAAAAATTAAAATTAGAGATCAAACCCTTGCATCTCCAGGTATATATGCAGCCATATAGAGCTTAATAATCTTGCTACGCAACTGTAACCATTGATCATTAAAATTACAATACGATCTTTGTGTTAATGCCTAATACTTATTATTATCCATATGCTTTACTCCAGGGTTCCCCAACCTTTTTGCACTTAAGAGCACATTTTATAATACTGGCCAGGTGGTGGGCACCATTTATTTTTTCAATGTAAATTTATAGTTAGATATTGTTAATAATACACATAATGTACAAAAAAATATTTATTTCAAAAATAAAATTTTAACATATAATTAATGTTTATATTTTTACGCTGTAAGAGTATAGTATGCCCTACAATTTTATTACAATATAATACAATAATTTATAAGAAATTTTACAAATTAAATTTATTTGTATCAGATAAATAATTTTTTATCATGTTCGGATAGCGGCAGGCACACATAAAATGGTCTGTGGGCGCCATGGTGCCCACGGGCATAGGGTTGGGGACCCCTGCTTTACTCATTTACAATTGATACATAACAGATTAACCATTCAATCCAATTTTAACCTATTAAAACCATTTTAAATCTAACACACATTTCATGTCATGATTAATTTCCCCCCACTTATTATGTAATTCCTTTCGAAACTGATTTTAATAAGAAATAAATTTATATATATATATGCATGCATACATAAATAATATGTTCTATATATCTAAACTAATTTAAACCATGCAATTATATACTTCTTCAATAAAGATTATGCTAAAAATATAAAAAAAATACAGTGGAACTATGTTTTGTTGATAAAGTTTATTGAACTGCAAGTGTACAGAAACTTTTCAACGTGCATATATGTGTGTATGTATATATATATATATTAATTACTAACAATTTATAACATGTTATTGTTAAAATATTTTTTAAGAATGTGGAAATATCTGTTCTATTTTATTTAAGAGAAATCAAGAGAATACTTTAAAAGAGGTTCCCCTTTTAGATGCATAAAGTATTTACAGTTTTCATTGGTCAGGCAAGCTTGTTAATTACATTCCTGTTGCCTATTTTTATCAGTTCTAATTTAATTCTAAGAAGCGGAGATTTAATTGTTGTGTTGTTGTTTTAGTTTAAAAATCCCTGGTTGGAATTCCTAAATTAGATTGAGTAGGAGATTAAGATGTGACCTGCCCTCAGGGGTAGAATTCAAAAACAAGAACAAGTTTTTGTGGGAAATTGAGTGTGGGTATAAATAACCCAAAAAATTTCATGCATCATTCTAGAGAACCTTGACCAAGCAAATACTCCATATTCTGATTAATCTGTGGAGCTTAATACTAATAGCAGTTCAGCCATTTAAGATATTTTTAAAATTTGCCTTCACGATGTCAACAAACGCTGCTATACATATTAGAAACAACAAGATGCTGCATTGCTAATTTAAATAAGGATGAACCTCGGTCGCTAAGCTGTTCTTTTGTGATGCCATAAAACTTTGGCATAAGCTGGATTCCCAATTTGTCTTGACACTTGCCTCCATCATAAAGAGAAGTCACCTGAAATGTGAACTTATTAAAAGTGCGCACTCTTCAGAAAACTACTTGAACTCTGCCTTACCATAAGGTAAACTTTTTCTACCCTTTTTCTTATTCTTGCCAGGATAAATAAATTGCTTCTAATTAAATCTCTGCTCAGTCTATGATAAGTGTGATATATAAAGTTGTATTAATTATTTTAATTATTTAATCTAATATTTATTATCTTTATTTCCATTTACTAATATTTTATAGGGTGTCTTGGAATCTTAGTTTTAAGATTCCAAGTTTGTTTTCAATTTTAAGATTCCAAGTTTGATTTCAATTTTTGTTTATCAGAGGGTGCATGGTGAGTGTATATTTTTATATGTTTAATATATGTCTAATTATTTCACTAACTATTGCTAAATGCGTTGGCAGTTCTCATAATTTTTATTTACTCACCTGCCCTTAGTTGTTGTTGTAAAATAGTTGATTTTAAACATGTTTAGTCTGTGCTCTATTTTAAACAACAAAATCTTTTGGCTGGCTATTTATTGGGTTCTTTGTTTTAGTTTCCTGAAAATAGAGATTTCTTTCTAGATTACATAATATCATAATCAAATAATTTTTTGCTGTCTTGTATGTGAAATTAACCACATTTGCTTTCAAAGTAGTTTTGAAGCAGTCCTGTGACATTATAACATCAGTAGTTAGAATGCTACTGATCAATCGTCCGTGCTGGTTTCGTTGATTTCCTACAAGAAACTGTTTTCATATCTCTGAATTGGGAAACTAGGGTTGCTGTTTTTTTGTAATTTATAAATCACCAACAGAAAGATATTATCCTATCCATTTCTTTTATTTTTAGGTGAGAGGATTTTGCTGCCAAAGTGTTTAATGTTTACATGTTTGCTGTACTCTTGTGCACTCTCTGATAAATACGTATATTCAAATCCAGGTCAATTTTGTATTCATGGCTGGATTTCTGTTCTTTTAAATTGTTTAAACTTTTAATAAAATTTTCAGATTGTTTAAATTTATTTGGCTGACGTGTGTCTTGGTACTTTTATTTCTTAATTGTCTAAACAATCCCTAAGATCTCTTGTTTCTCCCTGAGTTTAGTTCAGCGCATTCAGGTTCACATATTCTGTCCACCCTTAAAATAAATGTCTAGTTCTGATTTTTGGACTAGTGGAGCCCTTGTGGTCAGTATATGTGAATCCAAAATCCTTCGATCATTACATATTTTTAAATTTTTAGCGCAGTCAATGTAGGGCTTCGAGTTTTCAAGTTTTCAAGCTCAGGTGAGATTTTATTTAGATAGTTGAGAAAGATTTCAGGTGTAAGAGGCAAGATATGGTAGGCAGGGATCAGTTTTTGTTAGTTATGGCATGTATTGTTAGAGCAGTTTGGTAGAAAGGGGTTTCATCTTTTTCATATGACAAATAAATAAATAGTAAATAGTGTTTTTTTTTTTAGAAGAAAAATCTTTTGGAGTTAAGTGTTGGAATTCAAAAGTGTAAAAAATAGTTTGTTTTCTTTTCCACATGAAATAAGTAAGAAACAGTAAAAAAAGATAAAAATAGCGAGATTAGCCTTGTGGAAAAATGGAAGTTAAAGAAGAAAGCCCTATTTCGTTTTAAAACCCTCAAATTGTGGAAAAAGAAGAGAGTAAGTCACAGATGATGATGAAGATGTTGATAAAGTTGATAATAGAAATGAAGGAGGATATGAGTGAATTCAAGCAAAGTCAGCAAGCAATGATGGCAGAGTTTAAAGCGGAAATAAAGGAAGAAATTAGTGAAGTTAAGCAGGGCCAGCAGGCAATAAAGAAAGAAATGATTAGAAAAATGAAAGAAATGAGAAGAGAAATGATGGGAAGAGTAGAAGAAAGTCAAGAATTAGAAAAGAAAGTTGAGATGGAAAATGATTTGAAAAATAAGTTGAGTAAAGAAATTGAGCTAGAATAAAATAGTGTTCAGAAGGTCGAAATAAAGTTAGAAATAAGCAAAGATGTGGTACAAACAGAAAGTGTGGTGGAAAATCTAGAAAATGTAGATCAAAAAAGAGAAGGAAGCTTATCAGTTAGAGATTGAAAATCAGGTAAAAGAGTCTCCTCATGAAACCAAAAATAAATTGTTTTTAATAACTATTTGTTTTGAATATGAATTTGAAAAGAAGAAAAGAGTTAGAAAAAAGATTAAGAAATATGATTTTAAAGTTGAAATAGAAGCCATTTATAAAGCAATCTTATTCAACACATCTAAAAAGGCTGTAGGAAATGAAGTTTTGCCATTTACTAGTGTTGATATGATCGAAGATAAAGCAGGAAAGGATGAAGGACTGGGGAGTTTTGTGGATGAAAAGATTCAGATGTATATGCTAGAAAATAGAACAGAATGAGAAAGAGACAAAATAATAAATTCTAGGAATAGATACTAGCTGCTAGTGCTAACAGAACTGCTATGATCAGCTATATTATCTTATAATGTTCTCCGATATACTCAATGTATGCATAGTTTAGGCTTAGAATAGCAGAAATGATATACCATTATTTTATTTATTTTTCTTTACCCCCCCCCCCATTCCCATAAATATTTTCTCTGAGAATATTTCTCAGGTAGACAGCTAGAAATGTGCAGCAGTGAATCATAAAAGACTGAAATTGATTTACATGGTTTTAAATAGTAATTGATATTAAAAGGTCAAAAATAACGAACTGATGTGACATTTTCTCCGCTGGTGGTAAAGGCTGTAACATATCACAAGCATATTGTGATATGATGCAGCACATTGGCATCTAATCAGGTTAGAATAATACCCTTAAACCATTGCTAGCTAGATAATAAGAGATACCCACCTTCTGACTTATAGTGGATGGCTAGCCTCCAAAACAAAAAAATCTCAAATCCATTTGTAACAAATTCCAAAGCCCCTGCATAGTTTGGTGAAATGGTAGACTGGCAGAATCTGGATCATATGTCCCTTGGATTAATTCAGGTCAGCACTCAATCTTTTTATGAATTCCTGAACAACAAGTCATTTGATTACTTAAACAATTTCTGAAGTTCCTTCAGGCTAATCCAAACCTCAAATCATAAATAGATATACTAACTTAAAATGGTAAAGCTAATCCAAAACATAACAGATCAAGGACATGACTCCTTAAAACCTCTTAAATAGAACTACTGTAAAAATTAAATTAACTGAATAATTATGTAAATCTTTAACAATCTATTTGAATTTTTGAGTGACTCAAAAAACACTGATATATTGCCATAATTGTTTACTTACCTGAAGCAAAAGTTATACTTTCTAGTATTAAAATTTATTATAAACTGATAGAATACAAATTAATCATGATATTTCTATCTAAATTCTTCAGCAGGAATATAGTTCTTTTGATTCCAAATTTATATATACAAATAAGAGTCATTAATAGTGCAACCGAGACCCATTCCAATTGTTAAGCTACTTACCTTACTCAATGATATGGCAGATATCCAGAAGCCAATTTTATTAATACTATTTAATCTAATGGTATAAAATTTCCAAACATTCGTAATTTTAAACCTAGTCCAATTATTTGAGTCATTTAGTGCTTTGTATATGAGCCAACTTTAGACTTCTTTGACTTATGCACAAAAATATGGTATATAGCTAAACAAACCATCATATGTCATGTTTAGTTTACACTTACTTTGTATGTTCTGGAATTATAAAAGATTGTTAATATTAAAAGTAGACTTGTAGTGTCATGTGATGTATTATATTGTCGGATAAAATCAGGTGATTATTTTTGTTTTAATGTGATTAATATATTGCATTATTTGATGAAGTTATATTATGCTGTGACTAGTAAGAGCAATGCATTACAACATTTGACATTGATCATTTGTCTTCTTCATTTTCTTATATCATATTCAATTTTTTTAAGTATATAGGGGGCTGATGTAATTTTATATCTTAAAATCGATAGTTTGATGGTTTGGGTTCAAAATCTTAGGATACTCTAGTGTCCAAATAATTTAACTTTGGAAAGCAATCTAAAGTCTCTGAAATACTTATTCGCAATCTGATATTTCAATGGAGGTTAAATAATCAGAGATCAAATGAGAGATAGTGTAGCTATTGAAGCAGTAATCTTAGCTTAAGATTGTGCTTCATGTTTCTACTTACTAACCCGTGTTCAAACCCCTATATCCCATCCTTCTCCTTTTGTCGGTATATATATTTCATGTATATATTTGAGATGCGCACCTAAATTTGTAGTTTAACTTTCAATATTTATTATTAGTGATTCTTTTTATTAATTATTAGTTCTTCTTATTAAAATTATAGTTGCAGCTAAATATATACATAGGAGCAAAACTTACTAACAAAATATTGATGTTTTTGTAAATATTTTATTATATGTCGTTTTTATCTTTTTCTTTTCAAATTGCTTGTTTTTCTATAAATTATACATTTTTTATATAAAATCCAATATGGAAGATGCAGTTGTTGTTTAATTGTCTAAAAATAATTAGGGGTTGGAAGCACTATTATTTTAATCTGGGATAGGTATTTTTTTAATTAAAGCTTTACTTTAAATAAATGGGATTAATTAGATTAAAGATTTACTGGTGTTAAAAACATGTTGTTAAATCTATTTCTAATCTAGAAATAGATTTGAATTTATTTTGGGCGTTATCTAACAATTGCATCTTTAAAAAAAACAACTGATAAGAGAAAAAGTATAAAATGACTAAATTTTGAATCAGTTATGAGTTGAGTTATTAGTTATTAATTAGTTACTATTGATTGAGAGATTGTTAACATTGCTGTAAAACTAAAAAAATGATGTAGCAGTAGATCCACCACTCTGCTCGGCCCTTTGGGTCATCACCCGCCGTGACCGTAATTGTCTGCTGTCCTGAAATGAAGAAATTAAGAACTTTAATGTTAATAGAAGCTTGCAGAACTTTCATTTTCAACTACCGTGCACGGACAATATTTTAATCGACTCTTAAAATTGAAAGGTAAATTTCAAGCCGCTACCTAACAGTCAATTTAGTCTAAATAATCTCTCAAGATCTTTTCTCATGTATTCTTTAACTTTGCATTTTTATATATAAATAACATGTAATTTGCTCTTCAATAATTTATATGAATTTAATTCTCTCTTATATGCTCTTTAACGTTAGTGGGTCAATTATTTGTAATTATTTATTACTTGATTATTTGATTTATATATCTGCTTGCTTATTAATATGTCAATCTAAAACAATCTGACGAATTGAATTTTTTAAAAAAATCTTTTTTGTCTTTAAGTAAACTTTCATGAATCAAGTTTATTAACGTCCCCTTAAAATATATATGAATTATTAATTAATTAATATAATCGCCAGGTTGTTTTACGTACCAACATTTTTATTTATGTTCTAATATAAATAAAAATATATATATTGTTTAGCTATGGATTTTCTACCGCTGTAAATTCAAGGCTAAAACAAATTAACGCTTTGAAATCTTTTAAAATATTATTTATTTAATTCTAAAATAAGGTGATTTAATTGTTTTATATATAAATATAACTGCTAGTTTTTTTATATACTCTTAAAATGTATGCTTAAAATATCAACTACCGTATTTATATATTTCAGTTATTATAAAGATCACGAAAGTGGGATTTATTTATTTTAAATACCAGAAAAGGAATGGGGGTGAATCTCTTATGTTTCTTTTGCTAAGTCAAATTTTAACGTCTATTTTATTAATCTAAATATTCCCTATATATATATTATAATTGCATTGCATGTTAAAGTATTTAAATAAAAGGGCATTTATTTTGAAGCTGTAAAATTTATTAAATGTTTTAGTGACATATATCATTCCTTGCGTTTCTGTCATTTAGCCTATCTTTGTGTTTTTATATATATGTGCTTCTTAATCTGGGAGTTGCGACAAGTTCGAACTCATAGATTTCTTATATCTCATTCCATAGATAGTTGATCTATCTGGAGTCACATTTATTCCGTATAAAATGCCTCTGGCTGTGATTCCCAAAGTCTGGCACATGCTATGCATATTCACTTCGTAGACAAAAAGCCTCTCACGTCGGTAATACCAGCAAAAGTCTGGGTCACGTTATGCTTTTCTACTTTTCTCTAAGCACTACCCAAAAAGGGGGTGTGAGATTTCGTTTTTTTTATCCAGAAGCACAACCTTTTCTCTTAGTTATTTTAGGCTATAATATGTCAGCACCGCAAACTTCTTCATATTATTATTTCTTTTGCTTCATGACCCTGTTTTAATGCTATAATATTAAAATTAGCTTTGTTTAAAATATATATAAATGCCATTTCTATTATATTAATTTATTTCAGTCTTATTCAGTCCCACCATCGTAATTTATATATCTATTTAAGAGTATCTATGTGCCTTGGGGAAAATAAAGCGTTCATTTTATTATTGTTGTTAAAATAATTTCTCATTAAATATTATGTCATTTTCAAGTATGTTTTCAAATAGATTCAAATGTTTTCAAATGTATTTATATGTATAATGAATTTCAGAACGCTTCCCTAATATATATTAGCCGCCAGGTTTCTGAACCATAAATCAAAGCGTTAATATTAATTTTGTGTAACTTCTTTCTAATCTGATTGGCATTTTAATACTAGACCCACCAAAGATGTGTGTTTATTTGTAATATATATTTAGCTAATAAAGAGCATATTAGAAACTAGCGTAAATGACACTATATAATCATCTACCGCTTGCTCATTCACGCACATACCAATGTACTTAATTTATAAATGTATATAACCAAATTTTCATTATATTAAACTAATTTTATTGTCTAACTTATTTGAGTAGTTCGAATTCCTTTTTCTCCACTTCCAAATGTACAGCCTAGTTGATATATATGTTAGTTTAGTCATAGTCAATAGATGTCTCATTGTCTTCTCCGCTCTCCTAGTCGGCCGGATTTAAAATTAATTCTCATGTGCCATCACTATTATGTTATTCATTAGGGGTTAGATTTGGGGCTTATGGAGTGGGTTCGAATCCAGGTTGGTCCCTGACCTAAATCTTGGGCTGGACTGGGTTTGAAGTACATTTTGTGAGTTCCAGCTTATGTTAGATGGATAAACATGTTTTGACCGGTACACTATTAATTATAATACTGTTCACAAGTTATATTGCTCGTTTTAAAGAGATACTTGCTATGTTGTGATATTCTTATCAATCGTGTTTGTTTAGAAAAATTTCCTAAGTAATACATTTAGAATTAGACAGCATTGAAAAATCTCCAAGTAAAAAAGCTGAATATCCATTTATTTTTCGACCAGCGGGCTGGTTGTGAGGTAGCCATCTAGAACTCTGTAAGCCTTTTAGAGACTTTTCGGATCCACCCTAGAGAGTAGTTAATCCACCGAGCTACTATAGGATTCTTTAATGATAGCAATCTCAACGCATTTTAAAATAAACTCTGGGTGAATATCAATTGTGGAAAAATGTTCATCTTAATGTAGCAGAAAAATAAATGGTTCGTACTGATAATTATATTCAATTATGATCAATAGTTCTGCTATCATTCAAGGAAACTAGTGATCTTCAGCCACCTATTGATATGAAAACAATAATATATATATATAAAGTTGTAGAATATGGATAAGTGATCTTCAGGTCACCTATTGATATGAAAACAATAATATATATATATATATAAAGTTGTAGAATATGGATAAAAAATGGTGAAACAATCTTTATGTAAATAGACTATTGCAAAACAAGAAACCCTCCTCCCCATCACATTTCTATTAAAAAAAAAATCAAATGACTTTATTACTTAAGGGTTAATAAAATATTAGAATAGTGGAAGTGTTAGTGGTGGAATTGTTTAAATGACCTTACAATCCAGAGTCTATCTCCCTACTACTGTACTAAATCATGCAAGGCAAAGGAATAGTAAAAAGGCATTATCCACATGACTTGTCTACTGCCAGGTGGTGGGAATTTTAGTATTTCCAGCATTGTTTTACCCTATACTTAAGGATAACTGATTACCATTTACTGATCAATATTGGATAGTTATCTATGTTAGCAATGGGCTAATAACCCTCTGAATCATACACCTGATTAAAATTTGCTTTTTCATTTCTACGTTTTACCTGACCTTAATTCAAATCCTGATTATAGGTATAGAAAATAGATGTGCTATATTATGAGGTCCTTTGTGGGTTATGGTGGTGTAAGTATATATATACTGATTTGGAATTTTGGTCTCTACTTCTCAAAAGTGAAATATATGACTGGACTGTAGCACTTTACTTTCTAAATCCCAAACCTCCGTTTGAAAAAAAAAAAAAAAACAACTACAAACATACTTAATATTAAACATTTTTCATAAGTGTAAAATTATTAGAATATTAATTAACCTAAATAAGAATGTAAAAAAAAAACTTACCAAAAATACCACAGGTTGTAGAAAGTGAAGTTGGTTGAACAACAGTTAGTTCCACAACAATATTCATAATTACTGCAGCTAAAAAAATAATAAAAGCATTATTGTAAATCGAAAGATTTCGCGAGTATTAATGTGTAATAAGAAATGTGGACTTAATCAGTGAAGTATTGAATAGCTTCACGCTCGCAGATTTAATCGCTTCAGCTTCACCTATTTAAATAGAAAGTAGGTTGAAGTAAAGAAGGGGTTCCCCATTTTTCTTCCATAGCATAAGCTTGTGGTTAAACACCTGTAGAGGTCCCTACTATCGCATTTTATACGCATATTATCGAGGTTATAGCCTCAGTAAATATTACTTACATAATCAATGTGCGTTTAATAAATTTATAATTATAAAGGTACAATGAAATTTGAATTTCAGTGTGAAAATACACATGACATTTGAACTCCAAAAGTAATAATATTGGGACAAAATCTATGGATCTTCGGTTCCAAAGTTTATTATTCTAGCACTGCTCTAAACTATATAGACATTAAACCCATTTATTAATATCAACAAATGACATTTTATTTTTGTAAAAAAAATGATTTATTTTATGATTGTGTATAATGATAATAAATATATTTATGAGAAATGACTAAGTAAAAAAAAAAACCTCTATAAATATATATCATAACCCTTTAAAAATTCTACTTATAAGTGTTCAAACCATATCAGCTTTCTGATTATACTTGGCTTGCAGAGAATAGTTTTAAAATTAACTGGGAGAGGCTACTTACTTTTCTTCTCTTGTAACTAACCAGCCCAATGACCACTCATGCACCCCCTAGAATATATCCTAAAGTTACTAGAACATCTACTGAGAGAAATATTCATGACTTGTGGGTAAGCATATAGTAAAGAATTTTATAAAACAAATGTTAAAGTAAATAATTTAATTTTCTTGTACTAAAAAGATCATATATGCATATATAAGGATATACATAGAAAATGATTTTCAGTTCATTTATGAATGAATGTTGAATGTATAGAAAATTTTAAACTTTACTTAAACTTTCCAAATACAAACAAATTGTTAGTAACAACACACAAATAGACAATACAGGTTAGTAATTACACAATGTTTCGAGTACTATTATTCTCCACTCTTCTTCAGGTGTTGCTGGCCTATATGCACAGTGACAATATTCGCTTAAAAGTTGAACCCGCACCTTTAGATTCTTGAATATTGAATTTAAGACAAACGCCCTACCAACTGAGCTATTCTGTCAAAGGCAACATATGGTAGAAATTTGATATATTTATATATGAGGGTTGGTTCAAATCCTGCCAAGTCCTTCAATTTTTTTTATTTATTATTATTATTTTTTCCTAATAATATACCATCATTACAAATGTTCAGACAAACAATCATTTTTCCTTAGAAAAATTTTTGTTTTTATTGCTGCATTATTCATTACATCTTCAGTCATGTCACCATCATCATCATCAACCATTAACAATTCACTGCAGGATGAAGATCTCTCCAAGTTCAAACCATCTTCTCCTATCTTTAGCTTCTCTTCTCCACATCACCCCCTGCACACTTTCTTATTTCATACATCCATCTCACATATGGTCTATTTCTGGGTCTTTTACAATCTCTTGAAATCCAGTTTAAGATTTCAATTGTCCATCTCTTATCATCTCTTCTAGCAATGTGTCCAGCCCAACTCCACTTCAGTCTTTTAATTTTTTCAATGAGGTCAATAACACCTGTTTATTCTCTTACCCATATATTGCATTTTCGATCTCTTCTTGTTATTCCCAACATGCATCTCTCCATACTTCTTTGAGTGGTCTGAAGTCTCTGTATTGTTCTTCTATTAAGTGTCCAAGTCTCAGATCCATAAGTAAGAACTGATAAAACACATTTATTAAAAACCTTTCTTTTCAAACACATAGACATATTTCCTTTTAGTATCAAGTTATTTCAGTCATGTATCTTTATCATTCTTTTGTAGTGGAATGCAGAATTTGATTGTCAAAAAATAATCTCAAAAATATCCAAGTAAAAAAGTTAATTTTATTTTACTTATTTTTTTACTATACATATATTTGTATGTAATAATCAAAAAATCAGAATCTCTTGAAATAAATAATATTGCAACACCAAGTCAATAACATAAAAACAAATTATAATAATTCAATAGCTGACTTGATTCATTATATTTCTTTGTATGCCATACACTAGCCTATAATACAGTATCATACATTACTGATGTATTTGAGTAATGAAGAATGAATTTAAAAAAATTTCTCATAGGAAGTCATAGAGGATCAAGAAATAATGTTGGTGAGGTTAATAATATTTTAATTTGCGAAGCGCAGATAGTTGAAAATTGAAAATAAATTAAGATATTGCAAAATCTCTCAGCGCTCATTACAATACTTATCCGACAGCCAATCAGATGTCAATGATAGCTGTCCAAATAACAACCAAATCTAAATACATGACAAAGATTTTACGAGAAAAGAGTGGCCACCCTTTTCTCTACTTTTCTTTCTATATATCTAAGCCAGTCGTAAGTATTTAGGTCTGAAAGCTTGAAGCTGGTGATGTTGTAATATGGCATGTTGAAAAATCACATCATAGATCTCATCATTTTTTTAAACAATAAATGCTTGCATTTTCTATTTGTCTTGAATAATTTCAGAAAATTCCCAGCATGCATTCTTCTAGGCAGTGTTTGCTGCACATTTCAACATCTAAGTAAGAGAATTCCTGGGCTATTAATTTTCTTCAGTATCTCATATTATTAATAACTTTTTCCACTCTCACTACGTTTGCACCATCTAGTGTAAGATTTAGTAATTAATAGATGACAGATGGTAATATTTAATACTGAAGTTTACACTAAAAAAATTCTAATATTTTTAAATCATAGTTATGACTACTGGATACTCACAAAATAAGACAAGTAAATATCTGATATATTTTTCAATAAAGCAGTTTAATTTTTTAAATTTAGCATCACATCGTTTTTAATGTAATCAATATATTTTCATCACAAAAAGAAAAAAAATACAAATGTTGTATATTAAGTTTCACTTACATTATTTTTGTCTGAGCACCAAATCGATTTTAAAGAATTATTTTAAAAACATTTATACTATGTAAAGTGAGAAAATATATTTATTTATCTATTTTTTTTTAAAAAGACGAGAGAATAAAATTAGTTAGCCTTTAACAAATGTACTTATCATTTATGAAATGATAGAGAATATCCTTTTATTTATTAATCAAAAAGATAATAAATAAATGAATGTTATTTTATTCTAAAGTAGAATATGAACTTTATTAATTAAAAAAGACTAATTATAGTTATTTTTAAATAATTATTTTTGCTGATGTTTTAATTGTATAATTTTTGATAAAATTATATTATAGGTACGAATAAATATTCAATATAATATTAAAAGCAACTATTTTCTATCTATAAATGTGTTAAAATATTCCTACAGTTGACTATTACCTAAAATTTGATAACCATGCCAGGATTTGTAATCAAATACCATAGATACAAGGTTATTATCATATAAAAAAAACCATGGCATCAGTACATATAAAAATGTATTACTTTTCTTATTGGAAAGGAATGCTGCATGATATTACAATTGTGTTTTCACAACCTGCTCATCGAACACTTAATAACTAATCAATCTTTGCCCTCTAGCTAATAGTTAATTAGCACCCATTAATCGATCAATAATTAGGTGATAAACAGGTTGCTATTGGTTGGTGTCTTGAATAAAAAATCCTAAGCTTTTAAGGAATTAAAGTTTCAACTGGATTTAAATCTTAGATCATGGTAATGGTGGCCATCTCTATTACACTATGAAACTCTAGAAGTTGAGGCATTTTTAGAAATAACGCCATTTGAAAAATTATATATTGTAGTTTCTATGCTTTGTAAAGTATAGAAGAAAAACTAATTGATGTAACTTAAATATCCATTTATAATAAAACAATTTTTTTTTTGTTAAACCTTCTTGATTATCTATGAAATGTTTCACTATTTTAGATAGGAGTCACCTCAGTCTAACATTACATGTGCTATAGAAAAACAATCAAAATGTCCATGAATTTTAAAAAGCATATAATTTAAATGTTTTTGGTGATTTACTATAATTTGTTTAAATGTATATTGCTTATGAAAGAAGAGAAAAATGTGAAACAAACTAAATATGTGAGAAGTAATCTGGTTTTTGATTCAATAGAGTAATATATTTCTCTTCAAAAAAATAACATAAAGAGAATAGTAATATTTTGTAAATACATATCATATTGATTGTGCAAGTGTTTTTTAAAACAGGCAAAACTCACTATACGTATTACTCTAGCTTGCTGTGTGTGGCAATATGTATAGTGAGTTTTGCCTGATTTAACAACAGTTATACACAAGCATAAGAGGTGGTAATCATGTGATGTGTTTTTTACTTATGATTCTAATATGTTTTCAGAATTTTCATAATTCTTTCTTTTTGCAATATTAATTTGTCTGGTGAATTCAATTTATTTCATGTTAATTGCATTTGAGCCATGTTATTTTTTTAAAATAATTATCCCATCTAAGCTCTATTTTATTATCGTCCACCTTTTCTTAATACCTTTTTCATATTTCTGCATGATTTTATTTTTAATTTTTTACTTTTTAAAGCACTCTATTTCTTTCTGATATTCCATAATTACTGCAAATAAATACTCATTTGCTACCCTTTTGTTATATAATTCACAAGATGCCAAATGGCTTTCCTCTGAGTTGAAACTGGGAACTTTGGTGCATATTAATCAATATTCCAATATATCTTCTTCCCAAAGTGTTTCCAAAGGAACCAACATATCTCCTTTTGAGATGCACCCTTTATCAAAATCAGAATCTCTGATGAGGTAAACCACATTACTACCACTAAAAAAATTGGTTAACCACAACCTCTCTTCTCTTTTCATTTTATAACCTCTATATCTCTAAAATTATTTCATTTCTCCCTCTATTTTCATGGCATTACATTTATTGGTTCATTCAATCTCTTTAATATTAAAGTTATCTTTAACTGCTATCCAATTCCCAAACATCATCCATTAATAGCAGCTATTTATAAACAAATATGACTACTCAAACTCAGAAAAGTAAAAGATTAAGATTAAAACATTGAGAACAAATTTCACAATGATTATACAAAACCAATTAGCGAAACTCAAATACATTTATTAAATTTAGTTTCATTTGACTATTTATTTGCCATCTGAAGCAAACTTCTTTCTGAAAAATTTCAACATATTGCCTAATTGTAGCTTTGTATTGTACCTTATTTTTGGCCATCATAGTTATTATTATGATCTGTAAAATACGTCATTCCAATGAGGGTGACAGTGTGAATAAACCACATTCAAGCCATTCTTCTCAACACTTTATGCATTATTCCAATAATATTGACCCATTCATTCTGTAATGTCATCATACTCATAACAATCTTAGATATCCTCTTCTTCATCATTTACAATTCTAATCATGACAATCTTTTCCAGTGCATCTGCCTGAATCACCACATGTCTGAAATAGTGCATTTGTGATTCATCAAAACCTATTTCTCACCACACGTCTAAAATAGGGTATGTGTGCCTTCACTAAAAGCTCATCACTTCTCTTAGACAGCCAAGTATCCCAAGTATCTTTTCATAATATTTTATTTCAAAAACATCAAGCCTTGCTATATCATGTCCTCAATGTCCCCACCTTAAATTCACAATATTTGTTCAAAAAAAATCTGCAACATTTTTTAAAATGTAAATAAAACTTGATCTTCAATGAAGCCAAACTCAATATTACTATAAAATACTTTTTAAATAAAAAAAGTTAAAGAAATGCCTTTATTCACAAGAAAAAAATGCATAAAAAAGCAAACAATACTTTTTCTCAGCTTTCATAATATTCTTGGTATTATGCAACTAAAAATAAAAGCATGAGACATTCATGGTTTAGAAATACTTTTAAGTACACCTTCTATCAGTTTTCTGGCTTCTTATCAAGTATTACAATTAGCATTTTAAACTTAATATTTTTCATCCCATGCTTTTATTTTTGGTTGCATAAAACCATTAATAGTGTGAAAACTGAAAATAAATTAAGTTTTATTTTATATGAATAAAAATACTTTTTAGTTTTATGTACTTTCAGAAATGAGAAATGAAGAATGTTTAGATGCAACTTAACACCACTTCGGAGGAGATGGATTGAACTTGGAGAGATCTTCATCCTGCAGTGGATTGATAATGGTTGATGATGATGATGATTGTAATAACATAAAGAGTACTGAATTTTTCATAAAATTAAAATGGTAAAATTTTCACTCATTTCTTTGCTAAAATAGTTTGAAAATTTTGAAAAATTTACATATACAAAGTTGAAACTAGATTGGAAAGTGGAAATTAAGTGAAAATTGAGTTACAAGATTTTATCCAACAGACAAACAAAAAAACAGAATACATTAAATAAAAGCATTTGTCATATATTTGTTTCATGTGCTCCATACAGATGAGATAGTCACATTATATTCAGAAAGTTGGAGAACATGTTAGCTGATTTAATAACACTGCCATTATATTTTCATGACATCACGAAGCATCCATAAATGAAAATTTTCAAATACTTTTATTGCAACAATAAGGAGCTTATGACTCAACAATAATCTTGTAGTCAAGCGTTGATGGCCGAGTGGTCAGCACAGCTGCCTTACAAGCAGTTGTCCTGGGTTTGCAGGTTCGTATCCCGGACGATGCTTTGACACATGAAAAAAAAAACAATAATCCTGTATGCAAAAAAATTTATGTGCAATAATGATGTCACTATGAAGTATACCATCCTTAAATTGTTAAATGTAGTAGGGGCACAATAAATTTTACACCACAACACTTCAGTTCACTTTTCTATCTAAAACGCTACCAAAATATGTAACAATTTGGCATACATTCAAACTAAAAAACTGAAGATTTGTCAAGCGTTGGTGGTCGAGTGGTCAGCACAGCTGCCTTACAAGCAGTTGTCCCGGGTTAGCGGGTTCGCTTCCCTGCCGATGCTATGACATATGAAAAAAAACTGAAGATTTGTCTTCCATTAAAGCTGATAAAGCACTTAGTTGTTTTTAGCATTAAATCAAAGTTTAAAGTTTGAAATTAAAATATTTAAAAACGTTCTGTAGATATTCTTTAAAATTGATAAGATTGGAGCAGACATCAATATACTGGAAAACAAGATGTATAAAAAGGTAAAGTTTTTGTTCTTCAAGTTAGAAAACTCCATCAATCAAATCTGTATCACACCTTGATTCTGTTTTTAAGAAGGCATCTAGTCAAGCGTTGGTGGCCGAGAGGTCAGCACAGCCGCCTTACAAGCAGTTGTTCTGGGTTAACGGGTTCGCTCCCCGGCCGATGCTATGACATATAATCAATGAGAATTTAATGATGGAGTGAATTGCACTTTCATTATACATATTGTTAAATGTTAAGCAGACATTGTATGCTATTTACTACAACAGTAATTGCTATTTTAAACATTTACATTTGTGATTGCTTATATTTACATATTTATCATTTAAATGTTTGTTATAGAATTTTAAATGAAAAATAATTATTTGCTTTGTTAATTGAAACCAATCTGTTTAATATAAAAATATCTTAAAATAAATATCAAGGTTGATGAAAGATTCATTTCCCTGGCAGCAGCAGCAGCAGCAACAACAACGACAACAACAACAACAACAACAACAATAATAATAATAATAATAATAATAATAATAAATAATAATAATAATAATAATAATAATAATAATAATAAACATATTCAATAAAACTAGAACTGTTAAGAAAAAGAGACAGCATCCTAGCTCAACCAGATATATTTGCAGCCACATGGTCACACTTGAAACAAAGATCCAGTCTATGAAATATAAAGGCCAATAAGATAGATGATGACATTTTGAACATCAGCATTTTTTCCAACTTTAAAAAAAAATGCAAGCATAAACTGAACTAAATAGAAGACCAAATTTAAAAACAAGAAGAAAAAAAAAAGTATGCAGAAAAGATAAAGACTTATATACTGAAAGTTGTAATTTGTTTTTCATTTGTAAAAAATCAAGATATTACTAGATGTGACTCTGTAACTTTTTAGACTCAATAAAGTTTTGCTTTGAAACATAATCATAATAATAATAATAATAATAATAATAATAATAATAATAACAATAACAACAACAATAACAATAATAATAATAATAATAATAATAATAATAATAATAATAATAATAATAATAATAATAATAATAATAATAACAATAATAATAATAATAATAATAATAATAATAATAACAACAATAATAATAATAATAATAATAATAATAAAGTGAACTATTCTTATACATATTGTCAAATGCTAAGTGGGAGCTAATGTTATTCACTATAGTAGCAGTTACTATCTAAACAATGGTTTTAAACATTATATATATAATATTTAATGTTTTCACGGTTGTATGATGTAAATAAATTATAACTTTTTGGGCTGTACCGTGTATTATTTTTAATTAAACACCGATATTTCGACAGACTAGCACCCTCCATTATCAAGGTTAACTTTTAAAAAAAACCCATTAGATCTTAAATAATAACGTGACTGGGTGCGAGATGAGAAACGAGATTCAACTTGAAGTAATTCAGCATTCACAATATGAGGCTTATTAAAATGTTTATTTCCCTTAGTATTTTCACCAATTAATTTTAAGTTAATATTAGATAAAATGAAAGGTTTCCACAAAGCTGGAATACTTTGTGCTTCATCAGCCCTATTTAAACCAGTAGGTCTCTTTAATATTTCAATTGACTCTCTCATGGTTCTTAAATCATATTTTTCTAAATTAGCAAGTATTTTTGTATTGTCAAAATCAGGTTTGTGACCAGTTTCTAAATAATGGGAAGTAAAAACTGATGTGCTAATTTTTTGATTAAAAGCATTTCTATGTTCCTTAATTCTGACATTTATTCATCTATTAGACTGACCCACATAGCCTCTTGAGCACTGAAAACACAGAATTTCATAAACTCCTTGGTGTTCCAAAAATATTCTGTCTTTAGGTTTATACAAAAAATCACCAATTTTTTTGCCAGTAGAAAAAATAGTCTTTATATTAAAACAAGATAGTTTTCTACTGATTTTATCAGTAACCCCTTTAATATAAGGTAAAATTACTCTATTAAAAGAGGAATTGTCAATTCTATCCTCTTTTTTCTTTTTAGTATTAATGTTATATAAAGCCTTACATATGTTTTTATTATAATTATTAGAAAGCAGAATACTGTTTGTAAGTTCTATTTCTTGAAAAAGATATTCTTTATCAGATAAATTATAAGCTCTAGTGAAAAGATTTTTTGCTACAGAAAAAATTTGTGCAGGATGATGATGAGAATTAATTTATTGTTTGTATGGGTGAATTTTCTGTAAACTGATATTGATAATGTTTTATCACTTTTTCTTGCAATTAAAACATCTAGAAAAGAAAGTGATCTGTTATTTTCCACTTCCATAATGAATTTAATATTTGGATGCCAATTATTTATAAAAACAAGAAAAGAATTTAAAGAATCAATTCCATGAGGCCATATGACAAATGTATCATCCACATTTCTAAGCAAAAAAGGTTTTTTAGTAGCTGCATATAATACTTGACTTTCAAAATTGTCCATGAAAAGATCAGCAATGACAAATTAAAGAACTTTTTATGGGATCCCCACTGTCACCTGTCATTGCTGATCTTTTCATGGACAATTTTGAAAGTCAAGTATTATGTGCAGCTACTAAAAAACCTTTTATTTGGCTTACATATGTGGATGATACATTTGTCATATGGCCTCATGGAATTGATTCTTTAAATTCTTTTCTTGTTTTTATAAATAATTGGCATCCAAATATTAAATTCATTATGGAAGTGGAAAATAACAGATCGCTTTCTTTTCTAGATGTTTTAATTGCAAGAAAAAGTGATGAAACATTATCAATATCAGTTTACAGAAAATTCACCCATACAAACAATAAATTAATTCTCATCATCATCCTGCACAAATTTTTTCTGTAGCAAAAAATCTTTTCACTAGAGCTTATAATTTATCTGATAAAGAATATCTTTTTCAAGAAATAGAACTTACAAACAGTATTCTGCTTTCTAATAATTATAATAAAAACATATGTAAGGCTTTATATAACATTAATACTAAAAAGAAAAAAGAGGATAGAATTGACAATTCCTCTTTTAATAGAGTAATTTTACCTTATATTAAAGAGGTTACTGATAAAATCAGTAGAAAACTATCTTGTTTTAATATAAAAACTACTTTTTCTACTGGCAAAAAAATTGGTGATTTTTTGTATAAACCTAAAGACAGAATATTTTTGGAACACCAAGGAGTTTATGAAATTCCATGTTTTCAGTGCTCAAGAGGCTATGTGGGTCAGTCTAATAGACAAATAAATGTCAAAATTAAGGAACACAGAAATGCTTTTAATCAAAAAATTAGCACATCAGTTTTTACTTCCCATTATTTAGAAACTGGTCACAAACCTGATTTTGACAATACAAAAATACTTTCTAATTTAGAAAAATATGATTTAAGAACCATGGGAGAGTCAATTGAAATATTAAAGAGACCTACTGGTTTAAATAGGGCTGATGAAGCACAATGTATTCCAGCTATGTGGAAACCTTTCATTTTATCTAATATTAACTTAAAATTAATAGGTGAAAATACTAAGGGAAATAAACATTTTGATAAGCCTCATATTGTGAATGCTGAACTACTTCAAGTTGAATCTCGTTTCTCATCTCAC
The DNA here is from genome assembly GCA_028023455.1 of Epiperipatus broadwayi. Lineage (NCBI taxonomy): Eukaryota > Metazoa > Onychophora > Udeonychophora > Euonychophora > Peripatidae > Epiperipatus > Epiperipatus broadwayi. The sequence goes on along the minus strand of JAQFVV010007438.1, from coordinate 10,201 downwards.
ACACAGTCATGTTATTATTTAAGATCTAACGGTTTTTCTTTCAAAAGTTAACTTTGATAATGGCGTATGCTAGTCCAGCAAAATATCGGTGTTTAATGAAAAATAAAACATGGTACAGCCCAAAAAGTTATAATTTCTCTCTCTCTCTCTCTATATATATATATCTATATATATATATATATATATATATATATATATATATATATAATATTCTAATACATTTATATTGTCTATACTAAACATAATGTAATTAGTTAGGACTTGAACTCAGACTTTCAAGCTCTCCACAGTCATCCACTCCATCTTAAATAACTGATACACATAAACACATACATGTGAAAAAAAATCTCCAATATATATATTATGCTGAACCAGTACTCATCAATTGGTCCAGATGACTATCTCCACACATATATATAATCAGTGCTCGATTTATATTAAGGTAGCAAATCTTCAAACTTTAATGAACAGGCTTCATTCTTCTCCACTCTCCAACTCTTCAGCCATCCATATCATTGAAAATCTGAAGATGGAGCACTCAAAGCCCTTGTTGATGCCAATATTATTGTCATACTCATGTTGACCTTAAGTCACTCTGACTCTCACATTTCAAATAAAAAAATATAATTGAATGGTTTATTGGTTGGACATTAATAGGAATTTTGATCACTGGAAGTAACAGAGTTAGGCCATGATCCATGGATCTTGGGCTCCAGAGTATGATATTAGTCCTATATTATATGCTATAACATCATTTATACAGTTTTTTTTAATTACTAATTCTGCCACTCGGGTATTCAAATAATACATGACCTACTGCTAATCACATAATTCTTATGTATAAGCATATATTTCTTCCTACAACAATTCCCTTCATTCTTCTACAGAGCCATCTACTGCAAGCTTGAGAAACTAATATATATCATCTTTGATATATTTTTCTTTATATTGATTTTATTATTATTTTTTTGCAGATATTATGAATGTTAACAGTATATATATAATTCTAATTTAGGATGGATGATTTTTCCAAAATTAATCTAGTTTTTTCAATCTATACCATTTTTCTTTTGCAAACTTCTTCCATATAATTCATTCAATTATCCATTTCATATTTAGTCTATTTTAGGTCTGTTACAATAATTCTCCTTAGAACCACTTTAAAATCTCACTTGACATTTATTATCTACCAAATTTCATTTAAGCCTCTTAATTCTTTCAATAATTTCAGTGATATATGTTATTCTTCCACTAATGTATGTATATGTACATATTTATTGTTTTGTATTATTTTTTATAATTCTTTGTTTGCATATGAATATGTTAATTATATATAGCTTATTGAGCACATAAAAGATGAAAACGTTTTAAAGCAAAGGGTTATTACATCCATCTCCATGTCAAGGTCTAAAGTTTGACTTCTTACAAAATTTGACACCCCCTCCCCAATAGCTGAAAATTTCTAATTAAGCTTATGTTTTTGTTTTTTTCAGGCAGATGATCCATAATCAATTAGCTAGCCACCCATAATATTGGTTGGTCAATGGGTATTAGTTATTTTTAGCTGGAAAGTAAAAAGAATACTATATATTAATCCATTTATAAAATATATCATGATTATTATATATTATTCTGAGTAAGATTCATATTAATAAACAGAATTATATAACATTCTTACAAGAGTAAATGATGCCATTGGCTTAGGTTTAAAACCTTTGAATTAAACTTGAATTTTAGATTATCTTAATAAAATAAAAGGGTTAAAGATGGTACTGAATATGAGATACATTAGATCCACAAGTTCTTATTTTTCAGAAATTAGTATGATGATGTGAACGCAATAGCATTAATTATCTAATGTCAATTGATTATTTAAGTTTACAATAGAGGGCTCTGGGGTAGAATAAATATAATGAATTATTGCTCATAAAATTATATGTTAACTAGATTTAGAAAACCCTACCTAAACATTAAATGTCCACAATTAATCAATACAAGAAGCTTTGTGCTAATGTTATTAAACCAGCGTTTGTAACTGTAGACTTGCATATATTGACATTTTAAGATTATACATAGCTTAGTAACTCTTCATTTGTTGATATGCATTTGTGCATTGCTGCCATTAAAACATATGTAATAATGAAATGGATCTATAAAATATTTTTACAAATCAAACAAATTGCTGATATTTTTTAATTAATTTTAATTATATATAGAATCTTATAATTGAATACTTATACAGTAATAAGATATATGTAAAGTATAACTTTAAAAATTTTATCCACTTAGAAGCACTTCCAACTATCCTCCTAGTCTTTATCAATTAACACTTTGAAAGGCTAACCTTCCCACAATTCTGTGATCTTAACATTTGCTGCCTGTCTGTTAATTAAGTCTTGTTTGTATTTGTATATTAGCATAGCTTCCTTTATTTTCATTTTGTTGTTAATTTTTTCAATTTGCAATATTTTTACAAAAAAATAACAACAAAAGGAAAATAAAGGAAGCTATGCTAATATACAAATACAAACAAGACTTAATTAATAGACAGGCAGCAACTATTAAGATCATGGAATTGTGGGAAGGTTAGCCTTTCAAAGTGTTAATTGACAAAGATTTGAAAGCACTCCTAAGTGGATAAAAATTTTAGTTATACTTCACTTATATCTAATTACTGTATTTATAAATATTCAATTATAAGATTATGTATATTGATTTGAAAAAATGCAGACATCAAATTATAATATTATTACACACACACACATATATATATATATATGCACGTGTCTCTGTGTGCAATATTAATAAATGTATTGAGAATATACTTAATCAATATGAGTGAATTTTGGCATTTTCTATAGTGTAGATTTCCACTTTTTCATATTGCTAATCATTATAAAATATAAAACAAATGAATAGATCTCTCATACTACATGTTTCGGTTACAATCTAGTCTCATCAGATATGCTAAAAGTTTTAATGAATGTAAATCATATCAAAATAGCAGTCATAGGTTCTTTTGTATTTTTTTAAATAAGATTTAACAAAATTAAGAAATGAAATGGGCTTTATAAAGATCACCAAAAATATTTTCAAATTTATTACAAATATTTTCAGTGCAGTTATCAAAATGACATATTAAATTTAGAATTTGTAGTAATTATCAATTCATGTAAAATTTGAACTAAAATTATTATTGCCCCTGCATGGCTCAGTTGGTATTTGATATTGTATAATAAATGTAAAACACAAATAATAAAATAACATATATGTATACACCTATCTATATATACACAAATAGAGGGATTTGAACTTCAGATGTTTCAGTCTATATTCATTCTCCATTCCATCTTAAAAAATTGACACATATGACCACATATATGTGAAAAAGATAGCTGATCCCCAATATACATATTTTGTGCAGAAACAGCACTCATCAGTTGGGCCAGATCATAATCTCCCACAATATATGCAATCAGTGGTAAGTTATATTAAGATAGAAATTCCTTAAATTTTAATGGACAGGCTTTAATCTTCTCACCCTTCCAACTATCCAACCATCCATTTCATTGAAAAACCAATGATGGAATGCTCAAAATCCTTGGTGGACATGATATTATAGTTATGCCCATGTAAACATTATGTCAATCTAAACCCTCATATTATCGGATCATTACATATACATATATTAACAGGAGAGGGATGGGCTGAATTTATAGATGTAACTTATTTCCAAGGCAATATCCATTAAAGTTTTAAGAATTGCTATCTTAATATAAGTCGAGCACTGATTGTATATATGTGTGGGAGATTATGATCTGGCCCTACTGATGAGTGTTGGTTCTGCATGAAATACATATATTGGGGGATCATCTAGCTTTTTCACGTGTACGTGGTCATATTGCTTGAGATGGAGTGAAGGATAAATATAGAATGAAAAATCCCAATGAATAGATTATCTATATATATAATAATATTTAATTTATAAAGCGCAAACAGTATTTGAAATTAAACTGAGAGATTGCAAACCTCTCGCGCTTATTAGCCAATCAGGTGTTATTAATAGCGATCAAATCATAAATACAAGAGGAGAGTGGACGCCCTCTTCTTGTTAAATTCTCTGACTTGTATTTACGATTTGATCGCTATTAATAACACCTGATTGGCTAATAAGCGCGAGAGATTTGCAGTCTCTCAGTTTAATTTCAAATATATATATAATATAATCAAGCTATTTTAATTAGTAAATAAAAAATGTTTAATTAAAGTATAAACTAAAAATCTTCAAAACTTTAAATAATGAGATTGCGGCTAATTAACTTCATTCACCAAGAAGTTTATAATTTACAGTTTGGATTTTATATCTTGTAAATTTAAATGCCAATTAAAAATATATTTAATTAGTAATTTCTAACTACGTACTTTTAATTAACAAATTTAGCAAGTGTTACCTCTAAGATTTTGTTTCACTTTGCTGGTTTATAATTTGTTAAATTAATAAATAAATACTCATGCAAATAAAAATAATTAATTTTTTAAAAATGAAACCACTTTAATGGAGTTATTTGGATTTTTAATTTTGTAAAAATCATGATTATATCAAATATACCCCGAGGTCTATTTGAAATTAATTTACATCTAATTTTATATTAGATATTTTGAGAACATTTATTATTAAATTTAAAATTATTGGTGAAGAAATGTTTGAAAAGAGTCACGAGTGTAAAAAATAAATCATATAATTTTACAATTTATTTTTTAATACGGAAATATTTTTTATTATATAAATAAAAATATTATGATTTTAATTTAATTCATTTCAAATAAGAGAGCTAAACCAAACACAGTTAAGATTTAATCCTCCAATGGATTTAAACTTTTTATTAATGAAAGACTATTAATAAAACAAATTAAAGAAAAATATTAATGTTCAAAATGCAGTATAAGGATTTCATATTCAGAACCTTTTCTTACATAAAGAGCCTCATGGGATCTGATGGCTAAAACATCCACCGACCATACTAATAACTTGGAATTCAAACCTGGGTTGAAAAAACTTTTTCAGATTAAAAGCAAGCTAAGGATTGTCCTTTTTTCAGATAGTCATCAGATAAACTTAGTTTAGTCCCATATGGCTATTTCAGTTAGATAGCTGGATTGAAAGACATATAAATGTCTGAAAATTTCAGATTTTCTTCTTACTAGTTATCCATTAGATAAAGCATTGGCTTATACTGGTATTTTTAATCTAATGCTTGAATATCCTAGCTCCTCACTGAGGATGACAGTAGCAGAAACTAGTCTGGGATTGGGGATATTCTGTAAACCTTGTTAAGGGCTTATTTGTGAGCTCTATATATAACACATAAAAAGATTAAAGATGTTATTAGCATAAATTCGAAATCACAAAATAATTACTTATTTCATATCAAATCTACTATATAAATAAATTATCTTGAATTCAAAGTCTTAAGATGATTGCATCTGAAATTTTAGCAATCTGATATAAAAAAAAGTAAAGATTTACTTTTAGACATGTAGGTTCAAATTCAATGTATCTCATTGACGAAAATTACAGTAAGAAAGAATTTGAGAATTTAGATGCACCACAACTATCTAGGATCTATCTATTGGTGACTCAAATTTATAATAGGTGTCTCTGCTATCAAATTCATAAAAGTAGAAATGGCTATATGAATGTTATTCACTAATTATTCTGGAAGTTACAAGATTCAAAAATTCTAAAGGAGTTTGAACAATCATACATGAAGCAAACATACAATGAATTCATTAAAATGAAACAATCAAATAGGTTCACCCTTACTTTTTAAAGAACTATTAGAAAGATAGCAGAATAATTTAAGTTTTGTCTTAGCTAATAGCTCAAAACAATGAAATATTAATATTAAATAAATAATCAAATGATTTATTATTTGGAGATTCATAAAATGTTTGATTATGGAGTCTAACACTCTATCATTATACTAAACCACATGATGTAATATTAAGCCTATTACTGTCCAAATGCCTTTATGATGGATTTCCAAAAAAAAGGTATTTTCTCACTTGATAGTTGTTCTCTGAAATACATTTAAATTAAATTGTTTTTATTTTGCACAGTGTGGGTTTAACAATGTACTTTTTTTTTACTTGCTTATACATTAAACATACAAATAAAGACATCTAAATCCCATCATAGTTTTGCACAGTGATAGATAGCAGATGCAGGAATATAAGATTTTCAGATCAATTCCAGTTCTAGAAGTTTCAGTATTCAAACTTCTTATGAAATTTATTACATTGAATGGTTCTCATCTTATAGCTAAAAATGCTGCTCGATGGCACCGTTTTCACACTAAAACACATAAAAATGCTGTTTCCATGGCCGACACATTTGAACCCGCATTTTCTATAATACAACTTTTTTGTTGAACCCGCATTTTCTATAATACAACTTTTTTGTTGTGCTACAGATTTCAGGCTGCTATGTCGTGTCACAGTACAGCATTATGTCGCATCGCAGCAAATAAGTTTTCCGAATTCGCACAGTTTATAAAATGGTTATGGCTTGGTGAGAGGGTGTGTGTATTTGAATTGGATGGAAATGTTGTTTTCATTGGATTTTTTTTTATTTTAAAGTATTGAAATGTTCATATTTTGTAAAGTAATAATTATCAGACTTTTTACACCATACTGTATTGAAGTTTTAATTGGGAAAATGTTGACAAGATATATGTGTAAAGTGAGTTGGAATTAGGTAACGCGTCAAGTAACGTACTGTTCGTAACATTCCACGAGACAAACAAGATTATACTGTGTGTATATTTTTGAAGTAAAAAAGAGTGGTAACACAAAAATATCCAGTAAGAAAAGTACAATTATGCATGGTTTTTTGTAAATTTCATAAAAAGCATATATTATAAACATGGTTAATAAGTAAAGAAGACATTTTATATATATGTGTGTGTTTGTTGTTGTTTAAAAAAGTTTTACTTTCTTTCTTTTCTCCGACTACAGTTATACTTTGTTGAATATAATTTACATTTATTGTTATCATTTATTTTATAGATGTTAGTAAAAAAAAATATTTACAAAAATACGATTTTTATATTTTTTATTTTAGCATTACAAACAACAGAACACTAACCCTAAACCTAACCCTAAAACTAACCCTAAACCTAACCATAACAACATTTACTTTTTGTTGTCATTCTATTTGAAATAAAAAATAGCAGTAAATCCTTAACCCCAGTAAAAAAATATCCGATAGAAAATTGATTTTTCTAATAAAGCAAAATAAAAAACACGAATCAAATTGTAATTTGTTTATTTTATTTTATATTTATTATTATCATTTAATTTATATACGTTAATCAAAAATAATATTTAAAAAAGACGATTTTGTTTTGTTTTTATTTTCGCATTACAAAAAAACACATCAAAATGATTAAAATCAATGGCCCGGGAATGTTCATATTTTATAGTTTTAGTGTGAAAATGGCGCCATCGAACGGCGTCTTTATCTATAAGACAAGCACCCAATGAATTGTTAAATGTTGGATATAATTATGATTATGTTTATTATACTATTAAAAATTTTAATTCTAAATATAAAAATAATATTAATAATAATGTTAATTCGTCTGATAAAAAAATTTGGATATCAATACCATATATTTCAAATCAACAGGCAAGTTTCATTAAGAAAATTTATAAAGGTATATGTGACATTGCATTTTATGCACCATCTACATTAAATAAATTAATAAATAATTCAAAAGATAAAACTTTATTGATAAATAAAAATTGTATTATTTACAAATGGATGTGTGTGGCAGTGTATATATAGGTGAATCGAGATGCACATTAGAAAAAAGAACAAAAGAGCACTTGTTATTAAAAAAGGTTCAAAATATAAAACAAAATTATAAAAATAATGATAATTTATCAGCTTCCATTTTTTATGACCATAATAAATCATGTATATATGGTTTTGATTTTAATTATAGTAACGTAAAAATATTGGAAACTAAAAGAAATAATAATAAAAGAAAAATTAAGGAAGCCATGTTAATATATAAATACAAGCAAGATTTAATCAATAGGCAGGCAGCAAACATTAAGATCATGAAATTATGGGAAAGTTGACCTTCCAAGGAATTAGTTGACAAAAACTACAAGGATAGTTGAAGTGACGTTTATAGATATATATATTTTTATAAACTTTTAAGTACTGTATTTTCTAATATTTATATAAATATACAAACTAACTAAAGAAAAAATAAAAACATAATAAAAACACAGAATTACTTCTCTATAAAACTGCTTTAATATTTCAATCAGCAAACTGGTTTTGAAATATTAAAGCAGTTTTATAGAGAAGTAATTCTGTGTTTTTATTATGCTAATATTTATATATGTATGTGTGTGTGAAATTAAATTTAACATCTAAAAATGAGCATTTGAAATTAAATTATAACATGTATTATGTGTATTTTGCTCACTTGAAAAAGTGGATGTTTTAAAATACATCCATAGTGAGAGAGGTTGGTTTGACTTATGGCTAATTGATAGTTGTGATAGGATTGAGTTAAGATGAAAGATACATTAATAAAAACAAAAATTTCAAAACAAAAATTTTGAAATATATTATAAAACAAGTGTATTAACTAACAGTGTTTTCAAATTAATTGACATTGATTCACAAAACAGAAATATGTTTTTAATGTCAAAAAAGTTTAGTAAGCAGTATCTCGTAAATGTAAATAAACAAAGTATACACATAAACGTATGCAATATAAGCTTTAAATTTGTAAAATTAGCAACAATTGACTAGTGCATTTTTGATTAATTAATTATATTAGTCAGAGTCATGGCATTGACAATGAAAAGGAACTGTTGGGCTTATCAAAGAGATGAGAATAAATAATTAATATATTTGAATGACAAATTAGTTATTTATGCTGGCCATTTTTTTTGAAAAGGGGATGCAAGAGTAATTTTTCTTAATTGCATATTTATCTCTGATGATATGCCAGGCCTCTTTCATCTTATATTTGGCATTGATGCATTCAGAGCTGACCACACTGGCAGACGTAGATTTAAAGGTGTGACCAGATCTGGATTCTTATTTGTAAAAAATTGATCTGGTGTCAGTTTGAGTCTTGGTACAGCTGTATATATATTGGTCTTGTGCAATTCAGGTGGATAGGTTGGCATGTGATTTCCTATAATATACAGCAAGGCGGTTAGTATGGGTGCATATGATTTTGTATACCACTTGGGGGCAGAATATCTTATGTATTGTTGATAAGCCTATTAAGTGCGAGCAGGATGTGTAGGTCTATTTTATGAACTAAAAAGCATGTTTTAATAATGCAATGAGTGGCTCCAGAAATGAAAGATAATGATGTTCAGATTTTATTCTTGGTTGCTAAGTGTAGGTGCTTGAGTTTGAAATAAAAATCATTAACAGTTTGAATCAAAATTATGTTTTTATACATCTGAAAGATAAGAATCAATGTTATTTTTCTTATCAAACTTGAATTTACACAAATGATGGTTCTGATATAAAAAAGGTTTGAGACTGTAAAATTTTGGTAAGATGGCCTTGGGAAAATGGTGCTATGAATGTGAAAAGGCTTAAGCATTTTATAGATGAGATGGGTGGTCTGATGCAGGATGTACAGGTCAAGGAACTTGATGCCTTGAAAGCTGTCTTCATTTTCATGGATCCATATTAGTGAAGAAGCCTGAGAGAGGATAATCTGTAGGGTGTTGATTTGTGCATCAGATGCACAAATAAGATATCATCCACTTAGCATATATATATATATATATATATTATAATGGGACAGCCTATTTGATAGCCTTAGTTGAGGCATCAAATATAACGGAATGGCATTTAATCATCCCAGTTGATGTATTAATTGTAATATAATCAATTATATTTAATGTTTAGAAATCATTAACTTAATGCTTCCCAGTTAGGTTTTCCAAATATAACAGAATGGATTATATTTAAAATCTAAGTTGGTCTTGTTAAATATAAAGAGATGATTAAATTCCTTAGAAAGAGGATACGCATTTCACTACAATCGGACTTTGGGTCTTCAAGTAGAATGCTAGAAATGAATCGATGAAATACTAAATCCATAATTATATATATCTTTATTATGCTAGCTCAATAATCTTTAAATAA
>JAQFVV010007437.1:0-90161 GCA_028023455.1 Epiperipatus broadwayi | reverse complement strand
AAGAAGTATTTTAAAGATGTGATGTTGACTTTGCTTGTGGTAATGTTACCATAAGTTTAATTAAAGCAATCTATGAGTGTTTGATATGTGAATTGTGTTGATATTGGGAAGATATTTAAAATGATGATGATTATGATGTAATACTGCATTAATATGTTTAATAACAAATGTTTAAAGCTAAAGTATTTAAAAGACAAGTTAAAATTAGACAAAGATATTTTTAATTTGAAATATATGTTAAAAGTGAATAAAAATATTTTAAATTATAAGTATTTAAATTGAGATTAATATTTGATTTTAATCATATCAAATAATTATTTTAAAATCTGATATAATATCTTATTTATTTTCAAAAATAAATATTTATTTTAAAAAAGCAATTGTTAAGTTTATTTTTAGACAAGCGTTCTTGTATTATAAAGAACAGATGTTATACACACATGCGTGGAAGTTGTCTAATAAAGTTGCATAATTATTTTAAAAAATCATGTTGTAAAATTTATAAATAATACGTGAGTTATCACGAGATAAAAATAAAGATATTAATGTAAAATATTAAATTTGATTTTAAAAATATTGTCTTAAAAATATAACGTATTTAAAAAGATTTAATTTATTTTAAATGATCTTATAAAAGTTAAGATTTAAATCAAGTGAGAAAGAATATTTCAAAAGAGTGTTTAATAGATTTAAATAAACGATAAATATTATTTTGAAAGAATTTGATAAAATATTAAATATTAAATAAGTCATTATTATTTATTTTTAATATTGTGTTGGTAAATATGTAAATAAGAAATTTTGATTGTTTAAACCTACCAATCAGATAAGGAGTTTCTGGCAGTATATAAGCTGGATTCAATTGTTGAGGGGGTCTCTCTACAATAAAACTTCTAAGTCGTTTGTGCTATTGAGAAAATAGCTAAGTAAATTTAGAAACGCTCTTAAGAATCAGTTTTAAAATCATAAGAGTGTTATTGTATATAATTTTATAATTTTAAAGTAATGAATATGCAGTAGAAACCTAATATTCCCTATCGTCTTTTCAATATCGAAACTCAATTTACGTACAAATAATCATGGAAACCTCACACATCGGAGAAATATATCAGAAACTTTATGCTATAGAAGTAACAGACGCTGGATTAGTACAGAAAACTACAAGATGGAGAAAAGTAGTATTTTGGACTATAAATAGCTTTCAAAAGTTAAATTACTATTGTCTATTACTAATAGATATTTTAAAGAAATATAAATATTTCTGTAAAAGAAAGTATTTTGACAAATTATAGAAGTAAAATATGTATCTTAAGGAAAGATATAAGAAGCAGTAGTAATTTTAAATAAATACTTGCCTTGTTAAGTCTTTATGCTTAAAAGACTAGAGATTGATAATTTGAAAAGGCAAATATATTATAAGTATAAGTATTTTAAAAAAAAATCGTAATATAATAAAATTATTTTATTAAAGTTATCTAAACGCTGGCCGTTATAGATGGAAAATTAGTTCTTACCGGAATATGTTATTTATAAATGTGTAGATAATACATGGACGTCCAAGCCAAACCAAGTTAATTGAAAAATAATTAAATGACAATTTTATCAATTATAAACTAAGTTGAAGTAATAACTTTCAAATAATAATTGATGAAGAATTGGATCCAAAGAATTTATAAACTATTTTGAATTTTATTTGTTTTCTTGTGGAACTTGTTTTTTTTTTTTAAAAAAAAGAACGTTATCATTTTTTTATTATAAACTTTCAAGAAACACGTGATTCGACGGAACAGGAAATAGTGTTTTATTGACTTTATACGGAGGATATTTGTTAGAACTTTTATGGTAGAAAAAAATCAACGCTGGACTATGTAATATGAATTTTATTTTATTTATTTAACATAAAATTTAAATATTATTAAACTCTTTAAAAGTAGGTTAGGTACATTTATTAAATAGTAACTTAAAAATAATAATATAATTAATTACATAAACTTATTTTTATAATTAATATAACACGGAATATTCTAATGAATGTTTATGAGTGAAAATGTGAATGATTTTTATTTTATGAAGCTGCAAATTCCGAAGAATACTGGATAGCAGAATGGACAATATTATTATTATGGTAAAAAATATTGTATAATGATTTTTAATGAATTTAATATGTTTTTCTTTAGATCAACTGAATATTATGTTGTTGTAGAATGAATGGATAAATATATTATGAAAACACATACATTATATTGACAACAAACTTTATTAAAATATGCATAATTTTTTAATTTATAATATAAACATGATACAACATTACGTAAGAGCTTAGAAATAATTATATGATTCTTTCGTAAATAATTTTGATATTTTTTTATTTATGCTTAGTATTAAAATGATGTTTATTATTTATCTTAATAATTATTTTATTTTTGCAAGTCAGAAAAGGATTTTAAAAGTCTATTTTATTTTCTGTTTATTAGATAAGTTAAGTTACGTTTTAGGTAGAGGCTTATATTCAGATTGAAAAGTTTACTAAGTATAGACAATATAGTATGAGTAATTTGGATAATGAATATTTTATTTGAAGTTGATATTTATTTTCCGGAAAATGTTTTAAATGAGTTTAGAATATGTTTTATAGATAGAAATTTATTAGAAAGGTTAGTAAAGCACATAAGGTAAAATAATGATTTTACACAGAAAGGAATCATAAAATTTATCTAATGTAATGTTTTATGAATTTAAAATTGATAAATGATTTAAATATTAATGTTTGAATAATACAGATATAGAATGCATATTTTATAAAACATATAACAGGAATTACATTAGGTGGAATATAATTATAGCCAATCATTCGTTTTACATTAAAGAGAGATATTGATTTTATATACAGATATTAAGCAATGCTAGTAATAAAGTGAATACATGATAACACATTATAAATGATATTTAATTAATGTAGTTATTTAATTAGTAGAGCTACAGTATGTACACATGCTACATAAATAGTTTTGACATATTGTTATTTGTAGTAATTAAAGTACATTACTATTTATTTTAAAGTCTACGCTTTGGAAAAACACACTGTAATATTATTAATATAGCATTTGAAGGAATGTAAAATTGCTTATTAAGTACATAAGTTAATAACAGTGTAAGCCTCTTATATTTGTATTTCTTATTTTTATTTTATTTGTTGTCATAAATTTTAAACTGTAAATAGTGTAAATAAATTTTATTTGAAGTTATTGTAAATAAATTTGTTAATTTGTTTTAAAAGTGTGTCGAGTTTCATTATTTTTCACCTCAGCATTTTGACATCAGATGATTTGAAATAAACATAATATTTGCACAAAATTGAATTTGTTATTATTACTTAGAATTGAATACCATATTTGCTTAACATTATTTTATAAGAATGGATTGACATGAACATAAATATTACAATGGTCATAAGATGATTATAATACACATTATAAGAATACAATATTGTTTATTGCCACAGATTATTAAGTCTAAGATTTTGATCTATTTTAAAATAAAGATACCATATAAAATAAAAGATATACATATAATTGTTTATTCATTTAATAATTGATTATATAATAAAAATAGATGAGATTACATTACACTCTAAGATTAGTATTATTTATTATTATTATTAAAATGAGTTAGGTGTATTTAAGTTTGATATAAAATCCCACATCATACTTATTTACATGAGTTATTATTATTTTAAAACTGAGAAGAACCTGAGATTATTTAATTATATTTTAAGTTAAAAGTTAGGAATTATTTTAGTATTATTGAAGATAATTCATTTCATTTAAAAGTCATAAGAGTGCTATAGATGTAGTGGTAAGATGATAAGGTAGTAGTAGTATTCTTATGCCATTGAGACAATATCTTGGGAGATATTGACTCAGTGTAAATCTGCTTATTACTTTGTAACTTTACTTCACAGTCTCATAATTATAATATATAATTATTTAATTAAGATATGATAATATAAAAGTATATTAAAGATAGATATGTAAATTTTAATTAAGCATAATAATGTAACTGAGCTAGTTGTATTTTAAACTATTATATATATCCAGAAGTAATTAATTATTAGATATTCGTGTCAGTGCAAGGGTCTCTAGTCCTCACCAACCGTTGAACTAGTTCTTGGCGCATAGCACTGTGCCGTCGATTTCTGCTATCTGAGCTGTTGAGTTGGGTTTGAATTCAGTTTTGGTTAAGCTGAGTTTGAATCCGATTTGACTTGCCGTGGTGGTGGTTTTCGACCGGTACAATATTTACCCATTAGATAAAGTGCTGGGCTTGTCCTGGTATTTTTAATCTAATGCTTGAATATCCTAGCATCTCACTGAGGATTCTGCAAAGCTTATTAAGAGCTTATTTGTGAGCTCTATATATAACATTTGTAAAATTATATTTATATTTAAAATATTTTTATTCAACTTTGATTTCCAGACCAATGTCACATGTTTACTTTTGCAAGATTAGTACAGTTATATATAGTCTTGAAATAATTGTTTTATTTACCATTCAAGATTTAATTTTAATATAAGTAATTTTTTAATACAATGTAGAAATGTATCTTTTCTTTTTATTCATGAAGGTGCTGTTATTCACAGAATTACTAAAAAAGAAATTTACAATTCATTGAAACAAATTGTCTCAAGCATAGAACAACAAATTTTAAACAACTTTAAAATGTTTATATAACAGAATATTTCACTACCTTAAGATATAATATCACTCACTGCCTTTAACAGAACAAATGAGAAAAAAAAACTGTTGAAAGTAAGAATGAATGCATGACTGAATAAATCCTTAAAATATTGTTATTTTGTTTGCCCCCCCCCCCCCCCAAATTATATAAGAATTAATTTTATAGAGTCCTTTTAAAAATAGAGATGCAAATAATTTTTATTCTACTCTTTTTTTTTTCATCTTTAGATTTATCTGAGTTACTTTTACATCTGTTAACTTTTGTTTTTTTCAATGGCTGACTATCTTGCATTCTTTCTCTCCAGATTTTTTATAAGCAAACTATATTTTTAATAAATTATAAATCCACATTAATTAAATAATTTAGATCTCAATAAATTTTAATATGTTTTAAAATTTGCTTGATAATAAAATTAAAGACATAGTATTTAAAGAAAAATGAACTAACATGTACACTTTACAACATATAATTTAATTGTGCAATTGTGATTAATTAAAATATTTATTTAAATCTTTGAACTATTGATCTTTCAACTGAGTTTTAAAAGCTTCATTTTACACTAGGCTGAGATTTATTGTTTTTAAGCAAATGCCATTATTTAACCCTTTCACGACCATAGGGGAAAAATGATTGTATCTTAGTTTAGTTTCTATCAAAAGTTTAATATTTATATTGAAGTCATTTTTTTTTCAGAAGTAAGTCTCTTTAAACATGAAGTGGTTGCACATATAATCAAGTCATGCTATACACATATGTAAAATTATCACTCTTCTGGCAAGAGAAACAATTTTCTTCAAATTATCCTATCTTTTTGATTTATTTTTAATAATTTTATAGTTATGCTATTTTTAAAGATTATTTACCAATCCGTTTCTTCTATCTTTTTACTGTTACCTTTCTCAAAACATTTCAACATGTGTTTTTTAATTTTAATTTTTTAAGCACAAATCATTTCAGTTGTTTTTTTTTAAACTTCTTCAATAAATAGCCTTTCCACTTTTTTAAGCCTCTCATTTTTACTGTGACAGTTTTAATTGTTTTCTCTGTCTATAAACTTTTAGTGATAACTTTAATATTAAATTATGATTATTTATCAGAATATAATAAATTTAATCTCATTTTATAAATATTTTTTTTTAGAAATGAAGGAAATTCTAAAAAATGATGTTTGGTTTTTGTAAGTATTAAAAAATGATATCATAATCAAAATAATAAATGTTTTTCATCATTTATTGTCAAGAGGAGCAGCTTCATTTCAGAAAATAAAATAAATCTTTATTATCTGACACTTGTATTTAAAATATAAATGAATAATTATCAGCATCTAATAAATCTATTAAATTATGCCTTAAAACTGTAAATTTCTTTAAGAATTTTTATAGTATTGCTATATATTTTAACATATGATTGATGATGACATTTAGCAAGCAGCTTGTTCCTTTCATTTCCATAATTTACATTATGCAGAAAATATATATTTTATGTTTAACAATAAAACTTTTATATACAAAACAAATATGTAATAATATACATTAATAACTTTTGATATTATTACATAATTATTGTGCAAAAAAAATAGACCTAAATTTTAATAAACATCATAAAAAAGTCAAGTTTTATGTATTCAAAGTATTTTCTAGAAGTCATATTGCAAAGTTGGAGACTGCCAAATATGAATAAAAGGCCATTAAAAGAGGTTGCAAAAAATTTTCAAACTGCAATTTCAATTATCCTGAAGTCTATAGATTGTTTTTTGGAATTAAAATATTAGAACTTCTCTCAGTAGATGGTGAATTGATTTTCATATGAAGTCGCTCAGAGAGATAAAGAGCGAGAGGGAATGGGTAGATATTTTTATATCGTTAGCCTATAATTTCATTTCCAAATTATATTTGATATGACTCTAATCATTTATTCTCTTTGACATCTATGTTTAATTATATCAAGTGACTTTCTATTTACAATAGTTTTTAGTTTCTTTTTAGATCTCACATTAAGAATTGAAATTGACTTAAGAGCATTTTTGAAAACTGCTTACTTACAACAACTTTCATTCCAAGATTATATTGCTCTCATCAATTAGGTTTCTAATAGCTACCAGATACTAAACTGTTCTATAAATTGTTGTCTAGTGACCATTGTTAAACTTTCATTCTTTTAATTAATTATTTTTTGTTTTAGCTTTAGTTGCATTTCTGTTAAGACCATTCTTACTGTTTACAAATACTTCAAAATTATTAGAAAATTTAATATAGTATTATAAACCTTATTTTCTCTAACTTAAATACCAATTTTTCAATGTAACATTAATTTACTATATTAACTAAATAAATATTTAAAAATCAGGAGAAAGATAATATAGTTTTGTCAGCAATTTTCTGATCTTTAGTAGACCAACTTTAACTATAAAAGCACTTCTTATTTTGTTCCAATTTATAATAAATTAATTTCAGTATCATTAAAGAATAGATTCTCAGAATAGTGTTATTATTAATAATATTTCTGAAGTATAATTTTCACATATTATTCATTATTAGATATACTCTGGTCTAATAAATGACTAATAAAAATTATTAGTATGTGTTGTTATGAATTTGTTAAATCTATTATAGCAAGAATGGATGGGTGTATTTTTATTAATAGTCTCTTATATATATGATCACTAGATGGAGCTTTACCAATAGCTCCTAACAAACTTTTCTTTACATAAATGCTGAGAGAGATAGAATTCAATATCTCTTTCATTGTCTCAACCTCCAGATCAGCTGGTTTCAAGCTAGTTGGGTCATGTCAATGAAGGGTCTCCAGACCAGCTGGTTTCAAGCTAGTTGGCTCATGTCAGTAAAGGTTCTCCCTACCCTTCACTGACATGAGCCAACTAGCTTGAAATCAGCTGGTCTGGAGGTGGAGACAATGAAAGAGATATTGAATTCTATCTCTTTCAGCATTTATGTAAACAAAAGCTTGTTAGGAGCTATTGGTAAAGCTCCATCTTGTGATCATAAAATGCAAGCTAAAAGCAAGTTACGAAATTTATAACTTGTTTTGTTTATATATATATCCAGTATATTATTTTTAGTAAGTTTTCTTAACTTCTAACTTAAGAAAGACTGCCTTTCAACTATAGGAATGTAAATTCTATAATTGATAGCAATTGATTTAATAAAGAGTATTTGAATCCAGACTTTCAAGCTCTTTTTAATCATTTACTTTTATCTAATATAACCGATGCACCTGACCACATACATGTGAGAAATATAAATGATTTAAAATATTAGATAAAATAGATGACTGAAAGGAGCTTAAAAGTCTGGGTTCAAATCTTCTTTGTATTTAAATAAGGAATTGCATTGGAAAAATGATTTAATATAAATAGCTATCATATAGTGAAGAACTATTTCCGTCAAAACAAAACATAAATTGGGGTTTATTTCTATACACTATTTACTTGAATACAATATTCTCTTTTGATATGCATTGTAAAGTATGTGCATACTGTTTAAATTTATCCATTATAAAAGTTTTTGTTGTCAACATCAATACAAATAAATAAATATATAAAACTTATGATTTGTTCCCCAAGCTTTTTTATTTCATTATAAAAAAAATCTTTTTTTAGTAATTTGATTTTCCATCTATTATTTAGAAAATAGATGTAATGGTAAATTTGTTCATAAAAAGTAATCTGACCTATAAGTCTTGTACCAATGTTTTTTTTTTTTTGCTAGACTAAAGAACTTAAGACATAAAAAAACATTCAAAAGAGGTTATATAAAATAAAAGATTTTGATATTTTTCAAAAATACAATAAATCTTAAATAATAATAATAATAATAATAATAATAATAATAATAATAATAATAATAATAATAATAATAATAATAATAATAATAATAATAATAACAACAACAACAACAACCAAATCCAAGCCATGACACCAATCTGACAATGCTGAAAATCAACAATCTACAATTACTCTGTAAGTTTAAAAAATGGTCCCTGGAGCCAAAGTATTTTGATTTTTTGCTGAGACTAAACCTACATGCACTGCCCACGACATATTTTCTGAGATATTGGAGACTATACACTAACATTGATCCTTTTTGTCCCCTGTGTCACAGGGCTGAAGAAACACAGCAACATCTATTCTATCTTTCTCTGGCACTAGACAGAATTCGCTTTATTATGATAGGAACATATAGACAATCTAACACAACCCCTTCAAACAATCTTTAATTCATATTGCAAAGGCTCTATTTTATCAGTCTGTGCAGCCACTTTTGTGCTTTATGCATACTGGTGCACTAGATGCACATTCACTTTAGGTAACAACACAAGGCAACATCCATCAACTTTCAATATCAAACTGGCAAAAGTATGAGCCAGAGACAATAAATTTCCACATCCAAACATCTACACACCAACCTGGTCACTGATAACACAACAATCAAACCTCTAAGATGGCTCCCAATAATCAACAACCTATGCCATCAACCAATATTTTTTTTAAAAAAAAGCTGTGGCATGTATCTACAAATAAAATACAGAGAATGTTGTCTTTGATTGCATACTATTAATACAGAGGACAGTAACAACAAAATCAGAACTCAAACACTGGAAAGCAAACTAAACCCAGCACTGCAATAGACATACAAGTTGAAGTTTGCAAATTGAACAATGATAACGCAATACTTTTGAAAACTGATTACAGCAAGCAGCACTCACAAATGTAATGTATAACAACAACAACAACAAATGTAATGTATAACAACAACAACAACAACAACAATAATAATAATAATAATAATAATAATAATAATAATAATAATAATAATAATAATAATAATAATAATAATAATAATAATAATAATAATAATAATAATAATAATAATAATAATAATAATAATAATAATAATAATAATAATAATAATAATAATAATAATAATAATAATAATAATAATAATAATAATAATAATAATAATAATAATAATAATAATAATAATAATAATAATAATAATAATAATAATAATAATAATAATAATAATAATAATAATAATAATAATAATAATAATAATAATAATAATAATAATAATAATAATAATAATAATAATAATAATAATAATAATAATAATAATAATAATAATAATAATAATAATAATAATAATAATAATAATAATAAAAGTTTTTAATTTGTATGTTTTTATTTACTCCATATCTAAAACCTTTATGATTTTATATATGTTATAGAGAAGTAGACATTGAATCTCAGGTCAAAAATTATGGTTCCAGTTTTGATAATTTAAAAATTTGAACTTATAAATGCTCAAGCAATAGAGAAGTGGATTTTGTTTGCCCTTTGTTGTTTATTACAGTGATAGAGTTTATGAATTCTGGTATCACAATTTCCATGGATCTTGGCTCTAGAACTTAAATAAACATTTGACAACAACAACAACAACAACAATAATAATAATAATAATAATAAATGATTCTCAATATACATATTTTGTGCAGAATCAGCACTCATCAGTTAGGCCAGATCATAATCCCCCCCCACACACATATATGTATATATATATACAATCAGTGTTCTGATTATATTAAGATAGCCATTCTTTAAACTTTAATGGACAGAGAGCTGAAGGAAGGGTCAGCAGTACCTTTATGCAAAGCAGTAATTGGTCTCTCCCCCCCAAAAAAAAAACAAATTCTACATGATTTTATATACATTTTAATATTTTGTTAAAGATAACAATGAAAAAAATTACTACTACATAATTATAAATTTATTTTCTAAGCTTTTACTAAATTAAATTTACATATAATATCATCATCAGTTAAAAGTATTGCATACATCATTTTAATTTCAAAAATGATCTCTCTCCACTAGCTACACTGGTAGAAAGAGTTAGTAATATTCTTAATAATATGCTCAAATTTGGATATGAAATGATCAACTACTTTTTATGAATATAAATTAGAACATCAAGTGCATTTTTGAGTTGAAGTAATTCATTTGAAAATAAATTTTTATTACATACGATGCTTATCTAAACTAACATTTATAAATAAGACTATGATGCATGTTGTAAAAAGCTTTCCTTTATTAAACAATAATAATATTTATACATCAGTCTTATTTTCACAAACTGAATCTTTATACAGTCTTTAACATACCTATATTGATAAACAAAAGGTAATTCTTATAAAATATTTTCCTATATAATCATTTACACTTACTCTTTAGATACCTTACAACCACTAATAGTAACACCAACACCATAGACAACTTTAGATATCAATTAAACATAAAATATATTTGAATGATGAATAAATAATAATTAATATTAATTAACAATCTCTCATCAAAACAAATTACACATGTACTAAGTCATGATATTGAAATTATACTAATATATCTAATTTAAATTACATTACATATAGAACATTTTTTTTACTTGAGCAACTCTATATTATAATTAGTAAAAACAAATGTCCTTTGTAACCTAAATACTATTTAAAGTCTTTAAGCGTTCTAATTATTTTTATCTTGTCAAAATCTTTTAGAATGTTTTATTTAAAAAAATGATTTAATTATAAAATTACAGAGGATGGAGAAGAATTAGTTCTGGTATGAAATTTTTAATCAATTCATTTATGTGGTAAACTTTAAAAAAATCACAGTGTTGTTTTTCTTTATTTGTATAGGTGTAGAGTGGGTAATTACTAATTTCCTGAAAAGTAAAATTATCTAGCATTTCTCAAAAAATTATTTCCAAAGAGTAATTTTATTAATTTTTAAAATGCAGGTATGCACCAATTTTTTTAAACATTTGCTTTAAACTATAGCTAAAAACCATTGACTATTAATGGCATCAAATTGACTTGTAATTTTTATTTCAAAAACACTTTAAATTTCATTTTTAAACATGCATTTTACCTGATAAATATTTTTCAGATGTTTTATTTATTTAATAGGACAGTTTAGAGGTATGGATTTAACATTTTAAAACATTTGAAAAAAAAGTATACTTTAATAAAATTAAATATACAAATCACAATATTACAACAAATAGTTATATTACAAATATTAAAATAAATGAATATAAGAAACTTGAACTCAAGTTCTAATATTTTTCACATGTGTGTGGTAATGTGTATCAATTGTATGAGATAGAGTGAAAAGTGGAAGAGAGCTTGAAAGTCTGTGTTCAGAGTGGATAGCTGAAGGAAGCGAGTCCCTTATAATCATTCATTTTTTCACATATGTGTGGTCATGTGTATCATCAGTTGTATGAAATAGAATGGATAGCAGAAGGATTTTGAAAGTTTATGTTCAGTTTCCTTATAATTACATTTAAACTTCAGGTATATGAATTATGCTTGCATTTCGAATATTAAAATAAATGATTATTTTATTTCTGGTTTTCACAATTGAGATTTTATTTCAAATTTAAAATAACTTTAATTAAATATTTAAAAATAATATTGCTTTATATTTAAATATACATGCACATTTACATTTAATTATTGCATTAAAAGTTTAGGTCACTTCTGTAAATAGTTGTACCATTATGTGTACACTGTTATAAATATTGCTTTACTGATCCTATTTTAACTAATTTATTCTCATGTATACAATATTATGTACAGTACTTTATTAGTGTATTGCCCCTGTTATTTTCTTTTTAAAGTTATCTTTGTGCTGTTTAAAAAATTAAATAGAAAACCTTCCAAAATTAATACAAAAATTTTAAGCACTATAAAAATATATAAAAATGTGGAGGGAGATATCTTGGATTTTTTTTTTAAATTTTTGCGTGATACAGTAAATTTAAGACATTTTTATAATAAGCCAATAAAAATTTTGAAGTTATGTTTATTATTATTATTATTATTATTATTATTATTATTATTATTATTAATTATTATTATTATTATTATTATTATCATCATCATCATTACTACTACTACTACTACTACTATTATTACTACTACTACTACTACTACTGCTACTACTACTACTACTACTACTACTACTACTACTATTATTATTATTATTATTGTTATTATTATTATAGAGTTAACAAATAACCACAAACAATATACATATAAAAGCATGAGTAGTAAAAGTAAAATGAGCTGTTCCATTTTTGCATCACATAGCAACGTTATGTGAAATATGGATCATATAAGTCCAGCCTAACAAGACATAACTAACAAATTGCATTTCAAGAAGTGATTGTTTATTTTAATGTGTTTATATTTCCTTATTTTGCAGAAATAATGAATCAAGTCACATTGATTAATATTCGTAAATTAACTATTATCTGTAACTACAAAATGTATTCTTAATTCTGCACCGTTATCATGCCTCTCTTGTAGTGGCACTCTCATGTCTTGCTTATCATATCTTCCAACAATTTAACTGTCTATTTTATTTAAAAATCAATGATTGAATTGTCGGAAGAGTCAATTAAAGTTTAAGAAATTATCTTAATATAAGTTGAGCACTGATTGTGTATATGTGTGGGAGATTGTGATCTGACCCGACTGATGAGTGCTGGTTCTGCACAAAATTGGGGATCATTTATTTTTTTCACATGTGGGTGGTTATGTGTATCGGTTGTTTGGGATGGAGTGGAGGATGAATGTAGGCTGAAAATCCTAAGTACAAATCCCTCTATTTACTATAGTAATCATTCAGTAATCTGAATAAGTAGATTAACTTTTAAATAAGTTAATTACTTCAGAATAATAAGTCTTCATCCAATGGAATTCTTTATTTATTTTTTACTTTTTATTCTTTTCAAAGTCTCTTCAAACTTAATCTTATGACTTTCATTTCTTTCGTGAATAGATAACATTAAACTAGGATATTTATTCTTTACCAGTATAAACTTTCACTTTTTACTTTGAGCCCCAAATACTTTGACTGACATATAATTTCTTATAAAATAAGAAATAATATAAACCAGGGATCAGCAACCTGTAGCATGCCTGCCAAGGGTGGCAAGCACTCTAGATTAAAGTGAAATAATTAAAAAATATATTTTAATTACAGTACATGTGTTTTTTTTCATATGTCGTAGCATCGGCCGGGACGCGAATCCACAACCGTCTGCAACCAACTACTTGCTTGCAAGGCGGCTGTGATGACCTCTCAGCTAACAACGCTTGACAGTATATGTATTTTGAATATGCAATTCACATGTAAACGGAAACTATGATTCAGTTTAATTTACTAATTGTATTTTGTACAATAAAAATAAGAGCTGAATGGGATGGAATTTTTTTTACTCCAGGGAGAATTAATTTTGCCTGGCTTTTTTATTTTTTTTTTGATGGCCAATTGACCTTTGATATTTTTGCATGCAACTGCATATTTAGAGTAAATTTATATTCAGACAGAATATTATATCGATTAATTCATTTGAAAAACTTCCATTTGTAATTATATAACAATACATTTTAAGTTTCGGTGTGTTTATTTGAAAAAAAAAAAAAGAAAAGAAATCCATAAATGCGTACGATTTCTTAATATCGTTCAGATCTCAAAGAAGTAAAAAAAATTGTTTTTTAAAAAATGTCTACTGTGTAATTAAAATAAATTTCTCATAGAAAAAAATCCTAATGTCCAGTTTTAAAGAATAGAAGAATATATAAAAAACGTCCAATTTCGAGTTAATTTTTTATATTACAAAAATGAGTTCCATTGAAACGTTTTTTTTTTTTTGTTTTTTTTTTTTGCTAGAGTTCATTAATCAGCTTTTAAAATTAAACAATTGAAAGCTAAATGCGCTATGCCTACTCTGAATTACTGTACATTAATCGACAATTTTTTTAAACAATACTCATTTTTTAAAGTGCCAATGCCAACGAGATGAGTTTTCTCCATACCCAAAGTAAATTTTAAGCATGTCGTTCGATTGCAATATAATTTAACAAAACATACTTTTCACATCTGATCCTATGTATTTTAAATTATTGAATGATCAATAAAATATGATCTGGTTATAATGGTTTTAAAAGTGTATAATATACAATTTTGAAGCCCATTATAACCTGACCAATTTTGATATTATATTTAATAAGGTAGTTAGAATTATATCAGCATAGTAAATGTCAATGTAACGTAGGTTCAGCAGGACACCACTAAAAGATTGCCAACTCTTGATGTACAATTCCAGAAATGTTTTCTTACCAATTCACTCTTTGGTATTATTGAATAAAATATTTAAAATAACATTCTTCCTTTATGATATTTTCTTTTTACCAAATATATTATGTAATTATAGAGGATTTGAACACAAACTTTCAAGTTCCTTTCATCTATCCACTGCATTTCATACTACCAATACACATGACCACACATATGTGAAAAATATAAATGTTTTCCAATATACATATTTCATGATGAACCAATCAGTTGGTCGGATCATTATTTACCCCACACATATATAATCAGTGTTCAGTTTATATTAAGACAGCAAATCTTCAAACTTTAATGGACAGGCTTTCATCTACTCCACCCTCTAATTCTTCAGTTAACCATACCATTGAAAATATGATGATGGAATGTCCAAATTACTCATTGATACCAATATTATTGTCATACCCATGTTGATTTTAAGTCACCTGAGCCCTCATGCATATGACCATGTCCATTTAAATACACAGAAGAGGAATGGGCAGGATATAGGCTGAATCTATCATATTTGAATACAAGTATAATTTATATACCCGAAGTTATCTCTCTAAAATTATATAAAACAATTTAAATGGCAAAGCCAAAGACATAAAATCATATTTTTATTTTATATTAACATTTAATATTTTACTATTATAATTTCTAGTAAACAAAATACACCTAATCAATTTATCAGAATAACATATACTAATATAATTTATAAAATTCTCTTTTTAAAATAAAGATAAAATTTTAGTTTTTCCATTGCTATAATAAAAAATTTTTAAGCAGATATTTCACGAATGACAGACTGATAGCAACTAATAACAGATTTTAAATTCTTAATTTCAATATAACAACTAAATATAAAGTAATTATTTTTAATTATCTTACCATCAATAAATCTAAAACTTTAATTGAACAAAATCATTCTTCTAAATATATTTTATAGGAGAATCAAAAATTTATTTAATAATTTTCCAATTTATTATTTTCCATTACCAAGTAACAATCATCAACATTTCTAATAAATAGTTTTAAATGCATGCATTCATAATTAATAATTCTCTCCTCTGAATAATTAATATAAACTGAACAAATTAGAAGTGAAATAATATAACTAATTATCTATTTTTTTTAGTCTTATAAAACTTACTATTATATATAATATACATAACATCTTCCAACAACAACGCCAATATTTAATAACAGTGATTTTATTTTGAGTCAAAGATCACTATTAAATAGCACAGAAATAATATGAATATTGGTCAATCTAAAACATACCCTAATACCTAGTATTTATATCATAACTACCATATATTCAATTATTGTCCATCTTAATCCTCAATAGCTGCAATACAGTATAGTAATGTAAATGCTGCAAACAATATTAGATTTTTTTTATTATAAGAATTATTTGTAATATGTATTAAAATAATTGTATAAAAAAGTAAAAATATATAACTATAAGATCATGAAAATGAAGAAATAAATTTACTTTTGTTTAACTGACTTCAATTGATTGCTTTTTTTACAAATAGTATAAAAAATAAATTTGCTTTTTATTATTATAATCATTAGTTACAATAAATCTTATAACATTTGTATGCAAAAGTAGAAAAAATAGCAATCATTTGCAAAGCACAATTTTTTTACAGCCATTTAAACTACAAGCAGTATGAGATACTGCTGATTATGAAAGACAGCATAAAATATATATTATGCAAACTAAATTCAAATTCATTTGATTATTGCAATATAGACATACTTAGAAAGGTACTGAGTTGGGATACCTGCTTAATCAAAAAAATATATAAAATTAAGGCATTTTGTGATATCAATTGTAATTGGTATAGGTTAAAGTTATCAATTTTACAAAAAAAAAACATCAAAAGAAGATAAAACAATGTAATTACTAAAATGGTAAATTCTTTATAAAAATTATTGAGAAATTTAGATATCAAAAATAAATCTTAAAAAAAAAGAACTTTTTTTTGTAAATATCATAGTGCAATAAATAGAAAATTATGTTGCTTAAGGTTCATGTACCATTCTCAGGTCAATAATTTCTGGTTTTCAAATTTCTTATGAAATCCCAAGTAATAAAGCAATTCAATTATTTTTTTTATATCAATGTCTACAGGTTTTAATTTTGTTTACACTTTTATGATAATAATTTATTGGACAGCTTATAGGTAGAATAAAGAGGCACGCTCATGTTTTTTATTTGAATTTGTGAAAAACAAACAAAAACATTATCTTCTTGATTTCCATATATGAAAAGTTCTTAAATATGCTCCTGTTTTTTTCCCCCAAATTGCTTTAAATAATGTTTTTAAAGTATTAAATGCAACCATATAAAATTTTTGTTTTTGTACTAAATGTTCATCCTGCTATATAAGTAAGGGATAAGAAAAAATCTTCAGAACTTTGATTTGAATGGTTATCAAATTAAGTATATGGACAAGTTTAAATATTTTGTTAGGCTTTTAGGCATAAAAATAGTCTTGTATACTGAGATTTGCTTCTGGTGCAATTAACAAGTTAGATAATATAAATATAATGGTAAGATCACACATCATGTGATATGTTTTTCAACTTGTTATGTTTGTAAAATGAGATAATGCCCTATTTGTATGCACTCAGAGCAATAAACCATATAATTGTGATGTAAATATATATAGTGATTTGTAAGAAAATTAGATATAATTTATACTTACTAATTCACTTGCCATAACAGAACCAGTTAGTTATCATGTATTTTTCTAAGTGTGGTATAGCAACAAGAAAGAAGTTGTCAGTCTTAATCCCATATAAATCTCACAACCTTAACTTGATTTCTAGTTCATATGGAAATTGAACATAAAGAAACACTCATTTAAGATGCAACTAATATTTAACAAAACAAAAAATTAAGATCACCATTATATCTTGTCATAAAATCTCAAAGTTATTCAGTAATTGTAATATATTGTATAATGTGTACAGCAATTGAACTATGCTTTATTCAAATAGCTAATATATATCCAACATTATTACAATTTGATTTACAAGTATCGATTTTTTTGCACTCATAATTTGGCATTAACCAATTCAGATAAATGCATTAAGAGTTGTTAATGATTATATATTTGGCTAGAGATATCATCCTTAGTCCAGATATAAATTATGAACCTGTTAAAGATTGATATATCGGTTGTTTTTTTATTAAATATAAACTCGTGGAATATTTCAACATACACAATAATGCTTACTGTTTATGTGCTTTGATTTAAAGTAATTTTTTTTTATCATTTTAAAAAATAAGATTTAAATTCACACATTATTTTCTCTTTCATTATTTCAATGTTCTGCATGGATTGGTGCATAAGAGGTACTGATCATGCTCAGTTCTGTCACTTCTAATGCTATCGATTCATTAAAGTATGAAGATTGGCTATCTTAATATAAAGCTGAGCACTGATTGTATATATGTGTGCGGATAGTAATCTAGACCAACTGATGATTGCTGATTTAGCATGAAATACGTATATTGGTGATTATTTATCTTTTCAACATGTGTGTGATCAGGTGGGTCAACAATATGAGATGGCACTGAGAGTAGTGGGTCGTGTGAAAGTCTGAGTTTGAATTCCGCCTATATTACATATATAAATGCAGTTTTAAGCCTGCACAAGGTATTAATGCTGTCGATTATTTATTTTAATAAGAAACTACTTAATTTCATCATAACATAAAAAAAAACTTTTCTTATTCTTAACATCACACACGCTAATTATGATTATAACTTAGACATTTCTTCTTTTTGATGAATAATTTGGATATTTACTAATTTTTGAAGTTAATGTATAATTATTTAATGAATACTTTCTGCCTTTCTTTTCTCTTCATCTTCGGGTAAAAAAAGGCATTGAATTGTTATTTTCGTTCTTTTCAAAATAACCAGTTTTTCTGCAGTTAATCAATACTATTTTTATATAATTTTCAATTTATTCGTTAATATTTTTGTGTAGTTTTAAGTTATATATTTTATTCAATAATGTGCTTCACTATTTCAATAAATGATTTTTTTTTTCTGGATCTTAGCTTCCGCATCTATTTGCTCACTCTGGCTGATAAATCTTTGATATCTGAGCTATTTACTGTTATTGTTTACTCAAACTACGAATCCTGAATATGAAACCATTCTTTTCTAAAATAATATGTCAAGAAAAAAATAAAATATTGAATTTCAAATTTTAATAAAAACTAAATACTAAGCCATAAAATATACTATGGCATAAATAATAAGAAGATAACTTTTAAATATAAATAAAATTAGTAATAGAAAATTATAAACTGGGTTAAACAAATAAATATAAATATTCTTACATAGGAGAGATTTACTCACCTAGGGGAATTTTTAGATTTTGAAATTCAATGAAACTTCTCACATTAGCATCCAACTTTTAAATCTTGTTAGCTAGTTTAAACTTTAAAAATCAAGTTGTCCCTGGAGTGCTTTATTTAGATTAATGCTTCCCAATATGGGGCACACCATCATAGGAGGGAAATTCTATTTTTAAGGGGGACAATTTGAGAATGAGATATTAACAGTAATTTTTTTGAATTTTTTTTGACTTATTAGCAGTGAATTCGAAAGCACATTAATTGTTCTTATATCTTATTATTCATAAATTAAACTACAAATGTTTTCAAATTCCCTTCTTTCCACATCATCTTCTTCTCAGTAACTTTTCTGTTTAAATAACCATTACTCCTTACTTCATCATTATTATCTGGAGTAAGATAGTGACTTGAAACTCCATTGCATTTCAATTTTCTTTTTGTTCATGGCCTTTTAGGTTTCCTCTACATGAACAGAAATTCCCTTTTTGGGATAATAAGAATTATATGTCACAGAGTGGGGGTTAGAGATGCTTAAGTAGGGCATAGCCAAAAAAAAAGATTGGGAACCACTGCTCTAGATCATTCAAATGCTTTCTAGTATATATGTATATATTTTTGGTGAACTACCCTTACATTAATAAATTGCTTCATGCTTTTCTTTGAGGTTTCTTTTTTAGGCACCAGTTATAATTTTATTATATCTTCACATTGAGATTTAGCATTTAGTTGTTTTATATTCATTCAGTCACATCGTGAAAAAGATGGAAAGGTTCAAAAATTAAGTTAATACTTTAATAGATCACACAGACTATATCTCAATAAGTTTGGCTTCAACTGGCACTGTTAGGAAATCTAGCTACTTATTTAATAGGTAAAAGCTGTGTAGTGAATAAAACTGTTTCCATACTGCAATGGTAGAATATAACTATTTCTATATGGATTATTAGGATCTTCCTATTGGTAGCCCCTAACTTTTAAATTGCTGAATAAAACCTTTCTGGACACTAAGTCTGTTTTTCAAACCAGACAACATAAATTTATTGCACAATTATGAAGACTTTGATCACATTATTTAAATATCTTCTCATATTATGTTATCACTAAGACTATGTATTAAACCCATTATTTAAATGCATATGTGATAATAAACTAATTGCAACACTAACTAATTAAATACATGTTTTTCTGTTTGTTATAATACAAGCTTTATTATCTATCTCACATTGTTTTCGACATTCCAAAAACAGCATAATTTAATTTTGATCAGTTTTAAAACATGTAAGTTTGGCATTAAAAATCATTATTTTCTTTAAACATTATAAAACTGTTCAGTTTTACAAACTTAAAAAATTATTATAAGTTATCTAATG
Organism: Epiperipatus broadwayi; assembly: GCA_028023455.1. NCBI lineage: Eukaryota > Metazoa > Onychophora > Udeonychophora > Euonychophora > Peripatidae > Epiperipatus > Epiperipatus broadwayi. The sequence continues at coordinate 69,472 of JAQFVV010007437.1, read as the reverse complement.
ATAATATTTATGCTCCTGTGGGATTAAATTCTTCCAAATACTGGACCAAATTTTATACTTCTAATACTAACTTTTCTATCTTCACATTATTTGTAGAGAATTTTTAATTTTTTCATTTTATCCAACTACTTATTTTCTTCACATGATCACCATCTCTTATTCTCTTATGCTAGCACACAGCTGTTATTAAACAGAAAAAACTCTCCATACAGTAGTCCCACTCTGTGCCAACCAAGGTGGCTGATAGAGAGTTGTATTAGATCCTAATATCTAGGTACAGTGCTCTCAGATCCAAGGCTCCTCACTGATGAATGCCACAAGCCAGAAACTAGTCTGAGAATATTGGATAAGTAGGCACTAGATGGGGATTTTATGCACAAGCCTTCTGACATCCACTGATTACTCTGTTTGGGACAGGGTGGCGCTACTGTATGGAGAGTTTTGACTGTTTAATTACTTATTTTTTTAAAAGTGATCAAAAAGATCATGTATGTATTCATCTTTAAATGGATACCATCAACTCTTATGGCAAGATGTGGTTAGTCTTCTTTGAATTATCACAACACAATCTTAAAAAAAAAGCTCATTTCACATTATTTTTGATACAGACAAAATTTCATTAATTAGACTATCTATTATTTAAAAACATCTATTATTCAAATAAAATTTCAAAGATAATTGTTAATCTTTTACAATAATTAAAGTAGTTTATATACCCTGAAAGCACATATCGAAATAAAATTAAAATTAAATCAGTGAATATGTCTAAATTAATAAGACTAATTGCAGTAAGCCAACTAACTGTTTTTTGTTGAAGCTTACAATGAGAGGGTCTTAGAAAAAAAAGGATCTACACAACATTTGCTTGAATTCCAAAAATTTCACAAATCCAAAAAGCCCTGGGTTCAAACATTCTCTATAATAAAATATTTTCACAGTTTTAAATATTTTGGGTATTAATAAAAAAATCTACAAAATTCTTTTTATTCTTTTATAGACTAAATATAATTTTACATAATAGAGTAGAAATATTTCTTAATCGATGAAGGTGCATATGATAAAGGTTAAAGCCTTTCTCTATTTAATAATATAAAAAAGAAAACATAATAAACACTGTTATTTATATGATTTTTAGGCACAAAGCAGACTAGCATATATAATATTAATTTTTATATATCTCAAAAGCCATTCACATTATATATATATAAACTGTCATCAAAGGATATCATGAGTAATAAAAATTTTAATAATAACAGAATAAACACATGGGCAATTGTCTAGGGTGTCAATTGATTAGAGGTAAAGGGTGATTAATTCTAAGAGATCATGTTGAAGAAGATTTATTTCAGACATTTTGAATTTATTTGATATTTATCTTATCAGAGGGCATGCAAGATTCAATCACTCATTGTTTGGGAAACAACAAGTTACCTGTTTGATAAAAGGTGGAGAGAGGAGTGCCAAAAAAATCTCATTATGTATTATAGCGTATGTCAACAATGCTTTGCATAGTACTTGAAAAACTTTCAGAGCAAATATGTATAATTCTGATTTTATTATTTTATATGTGCTAAATAATAACTTCACATATAACAAAATTTATTTTGTTATTTAAAAATAATTTTTTTTAAAAGTAACACATTAATTTTAAACTTTGAAACCTTACTGTAGAAGTTTTTATGTTGTCAGGAAATTGTAAACGGAAATATTAATATCAAAATTAGACAAGTTGACTGTCTATTTTTAATTTATTATTTATTTTGCTTCTTATCTTTTATTGCTTTTTTTTTAAAAAAAAGTAATATCTTCGACCTTTCAATTAAGTAAAATTTAACAAACAGCAAAATATAAATATTATTTAAAATTGTATATTTTTAGAAATACAAATTTTAAGTAGATAATTTAACATTGATAATCAAAATTGTTTAAAAAAGCTATATTTTTTCATGTATTAATTTCTTCTATTAGGCTAAGTAAGATAGAGTGTCTTTTTTACGATAGATGAAAAGCATTTTCCTAACAGATGATTATGTATTCATAAAATCCTTAAAAAACATCATGTATTTATTAATTGCAAAATACTTTTGACAGTGACCAGTGCAATTACAAACTTTTGGGTTATAGATTAGGGCTCAACTATTTTTCTATTATCATCCTTTTTTGGAAATATAAACAGTTGTAGCTTTTAATTCTTTCAGTAATGTTAATACTTGTTCTTCATCTATGTAATTGTTTTCAATCTCTTTTTGTTATTCTCAACATATATATCTCCACCTTAATTGTGTGTTTTAAAATCTGTGTAATGATTTTTTAAAGGGTATGTATCCAAGTATCAGATCTATAATATAAAGTTGATCTGATATCTATTAAACTCCATTCGTAAATATATAAATCTATTTCTTTTTTGTTTTAAGTTATTTCAACAAAAATCATTGCAGCCAAGTTTAATTCCATTTGTTATTATCAATCATCATTGCATTTTTCTATTTTAACGCAAATTAATATTGTATAGAAGTTAAAAAAAATAGTAAAAATAAATAATTAAATATGTGTGTTAAAAATGCTTGTAATAGAAATACGAAAATGATTTTTGAATATTTTGTTAAATAATATGATAATCTATTATTGATGAATTCAAAGTTGTATTTATTAATGTTTTAGATACTGCGCTAGTTATGTAATTTTATTTTTGGATAAGATTTGCATAGATAAAAAATAAATTTATAAGTCAAGAGTTTTGTTTGAGAAAATTAATTAAAAAAGATATTGATAAATAAATAAATGTTTACTAATAAAAAGATAAATGGTGATTGTAAATATAACAATTTTGCTTATTGATTGTAAAATATTAATGGTTTAAGCTGATTAGATATATGGGTTGAAATCGTATATTTTTGTCATCACAGAAAAGGTTGTGCAATGTGAATGATATAAATATTGAACATAACCGATACGTGTTTATGTGCAATATGATATACATGAATCATATTTATTGACATTTGTTCATAAAAAGAAATGTTATTGACTAAATTTTAAACATTTTTAACCACATTAAAAATCTTGTGTTACATATCTATTATAATAATAACTTGCTGTATCTACATAATGATGAAGGATAGAAAAGCGAATAATAAATTTACCAGTTATTCAGATAAAGTTAATTGCATTTTTGACTGAGATTCAGAGGAAAGTTTATCTCTCATCTGCTAATCTTTCTATATAAAAACCATTTACAGGATGTTAAACTTATTTACACAAACATAATTAAACTTTTGAAAATTAATAAAATAAATCTTAAAATATTTAAAATAACTATTATAATTTTATATACATTGGTAAACTTTCCCTATAGAATTGTAATTGATATAAGTGCTAGGAATTGCTGAGTAAGAACAACTTAAACTAAAAATTTTATTATATTATGTTGAGAAGCTTTTGATATCTTTTAGCCCCAACCTTCTCATTCACTACGGGTATGATGACACCAGGATTAAGCCATCGAAAGCTGCTTAGCATAATATAATATAACTATTATTTTAAGCTTTTCTTACTCATCTTTCCTAACCCTTATATCAATTAAAATAATTATTAACAAAATGGAAATTATTTCAATAATGATTCAATAGTATATTCTAAAAAAATGAAACTTACCATCATTTATAACTAAAAATATAATGCAATGGAGATAACATTTAATAAAGAATTAAAATAAGAAAACTTCAGAACCAAATTTGAACTCAATTCATCATGCTACCATTCAAGTACTTCATTCTGTCATTTGCTATAATACAAGTAATTTAATATTACAAATTAATCAATTCAGTCTCATAAAGCAATGATATCAAATGAATGTTTCAACAAGTATTCAATAAAATATGATCAAACTTTAGTATTACATATAAACTATTTACAATATTTGTATATATTATAAAAGACTTGAATTCGAACTTTCAAGCTCCCTAAATCTATCCAATCTCTCTTATAGAACTGATACACATAACCACATACATGTAAAAAAGATAAATGATCTCTAATATATGTATTTCATGCTGAACCAGCATTCATCAATTGGTCCAGATCACCATCTTTCACACATATATACAATCAATGCTCAGTTTGTATTAAGAAAGCAAATCTTTAAACTTTAATGGACAAGCTTTAGTCTTTTCTGTTCTCCAACTATCAGCCATCTATTTCATTAAAAACCTGAGGTTGGAATGCTCCAAGCCTTTGTTGATGCCAATATTATTATCATATTTGATCCCTCACACCTAGGACCTTAATATGTCCATTTAATTTTACAGAGAGATGAGCAGAATACAAGCTGAATATGTAATATTTAAATATATGTATATTGTCTATACATAGCTTAATGCAATTATAAGGGACTTGAACTTTTAAGCTTCTTACATCTATCCTATCTATATTAACAACTGATTCACATGACCACATACATGTGAAAAAGATAAATGATCTCCAATATATGTATTTCATGCTGAACAAGCATCCATCAGTTGGTCCAGAACCCCATCTTCTATACATATATATGATCAATTTTCAATGAAATGGATGGATAAAGAGTTGGAGAGTGGAGAAGATTGAAGCTTATCCATTAAAGTTTAAAAAATTGCCATCTCTGAGCAGTAATTGTATATATGTATGGGAGATAGTGATCAGGACCAACTGATGACTGCTGGTTCAGCACAAAATATATACATTGGAGATCATTTATCTTTTTCACACATATGTGGTCATGGGTATCAGTTATATAAGATATATTGGGTAGATGTAGGGAGCTTTAAAGTTTGAGTTCAAGTACCTTATAATTACAATAAGTTACATATAGACAATATACATATATATAAATGTTATTTATATGATTTGGAATTAATCTATGTATTGTTTGTTGATCAAAAGGATATAAAAACAAACACAGGATGGAATTTATTAAACTTTTCAAAATAACCATAGTTAAAATAAATATTTGATGCCAGATGTATGTTTAATAAAACAATAAAGAGTTTGAGTCCTCTTAAACAAATCATTAATAATAAAGTGTATCATTTAACACGTTAACAATATTTATCATGGTGAAATAAATTCAAATATATTATTCTTATACCTTTTAATTCAAAATCTTTCAAATATTTTTACAAATTTAAGGTCCATTTTAATGGGAAAAAAACGTGTATAACACATGTGTGTGTATAATCTTTTCAAAACAAAAATAAAAAATGATAATGAAAAATTAGAAAAGCAAACATAAACATAGAATATTTATGATAAAGTAAATTAGTTGAAATAAAGAGTACATGGTTTTCATTCCACTTCAGTGGTGACATATATAATAAAATATATGATCTTTTAATATGTACCAAAGTTTGTAAAGTAGCATATACATTTTGATTGCAAATTTAAAGATAAATAATTATAAATTGAAGTTTAAAGAATAGGATAAATATGGTTAATACTGATAATTTTATAACTAAACAGTTCATATTCAGTATATATGTGTAATTTTGAATTCCATGTTGGGCAATTATTGTAACACAATATAAAGTAGAATTCAAACACGAAGATTTTAGTAATTCATAGCATATATATATATTTAATAATAGAATAATTAACAAAAAACAATATTGATCACAATGATTTGTGATAGAAATTCAAAAGAATTATTTTTAGCTCATAATGTTTGGTAATAAATAAATTATTAAACATAATATAGGAAATGAAACAAATATAATAAATTTCTTGCTTTATAACACAATGGTTTTTTATTGTATATCTATTTTAATCCTAAAATCATATTGTAAGTATCTTTAAAGAATAATATAGAAAAAAAGAAATAAAAATAACAGATTAATGATTTATAATACACATAAATATATATGAAGATAAACAAAATGGAAAAAATAATTTAACAAAGAAAATTCAATGATGTTAAATATAGAAAATGCTATAAAACAAATAATGAGCAATTCGTAAACCATGCCTTTGTTTATTTAAAAAAACTCATGATAAGAGTAATTGTTAAAGCTTTATATGGATATGAAAATAGACATGAAGAAATTAATAATTTGTAAAGTAAAGGAATTGAAGGATAAAATATAACAATACACAGGTAAAATGATAAAACAATTTGAAAGTAAAGATTAAAGGTCTGATACATAGTAAAAAAAAGTAAATATGGTGTCTAGATTGGCATATATAATATAATGCTCTTCATAGATGCTGACTGATAGTTAAAACTTTGTTTAAGATTTTGACTGTCAGTGACACATGTTATATTGATAACTTCTTGATATTTATGTATTGGACTATTTCCATCATCTAATATAAGTATTGGATGTCTTAATAACTTATATAGATGACTTTGAAGTAGAATAAGATAGTGAATTATTGCTATCAGTGCATATAAAATTTTGAATTTATCTGAAATACTTAAAATACATTATGTACTCAACAGTCTACAGAATATCAAAATGAGTAAATTTGACCCAATATTCAAGTTTCAGGTCAATTCACTACTTAGATCATTGATATAAATTATTCCAGTCAGACTAACATAAAGTTAGAATAAGAAAACTTGATTTTATCAGCGTCTGTTTTGAGAGTCACTTCTTTATATCAAAGTAAAATATTATGTTATTGGTAATTTTATTACTTTTCTGAAATGATACAATGTATTTTATCACATTCAAAACAATATACCTATCAGCCAACAAGGTAAGAGATACCTCATTTTTATTTACTGATCAACATTGTATGATTAGCTGTGTTTAATATGGGCAGGTAATTTTGAAAATGCTGACATTTAAAATTTTTTCAGATATCTAAAAAAAATTCTTATTTTATCCTGAACTTCAAACCATAGGTGTGGCAGACTGCCATAGCTAGTATTACTGAATGTAATTTTTACATTATTTATTATGACTTGGTAAAACATCTACAACAAACCCGTCTCATAATAATGATCCCAACAGACACCTATAGAGATGAAAAGCAAAAATGGAGAAAATAATTTTCAATCTAACTAAATACTTGATAGTCAGAAATGTTATGATTTTCATCTTTTTTTATTTCATCTTCACATTAAACATGCTAAATTTATATTTATGGATTAGTGATTGTATGGTTAACTAATTTTCCATGTATGGATAAGTCAATTGAAAGAAAATTTATATGTCAAGCATTGGTGGTAGAGAGGTCCGCAATGGCTGCTTTACAAGCAGTTGTCTCGGGTTAGCGGGTTCGCTTGCCGGCTGATGCTATAACACACACAAAAAAATAAAAAAAAATATGTTTTGGGGGAAATGCAATCAACAGAACATTACATAATTGGAATGAGAGAAAAAGGATTTGATACTTCTTGAATTAGGTGTTTCAAAACCCATGTTACAACGATGATCGATGTATTAACTACTATGCTACAAAACGCTTCTACTAATACGTATATTATGCAATAGAACTTCCCTATAATAATTTTGTGTACTGCAATATATAACATTTATTTATATAAGAATATATGGTTTTTGATGGATGTGTGTAACAAAAAAAAATTATTCAAACTAAGACCAAAGTTATTTGAAACTCATATTCTGTGTGATTAAAATTTATTTTTACATTTCCTTAACCGTCTAACAACGATTGATTAAAAAATTCAAACACGCATTGAGTTTTTAATGGAATTTTAAATACCTATAGTTAGAAACAAGTTTCATTTACAAGTATAATGTAAAAATAAACGTAATAGATAACTGCTGGCACTTAAATTTTCTTAAAATTCCTGTCATTTTTTTTTACTAATTGAAGAGATATAAAGCAGTAAAAACATAGAATTGAAATAGTTTTAAAAGTAATTTGTCTCTCTATCTCTCTCTTTTTTACATAAATGAAAGTTAAAACAAAATATTATTTTTAACGACATTTTATTTAGACATGTAAATATAATATATGTATATATAACAAATTACTATCATTAAACAAAATATGATGAGCAAAAACAAATATTTTAACTTCATATGCACCTTTGACAACATTAAAGATCACAATCCAAAGGCCGTCTACTATAATCATGATTTTTCATGAATTCATAATAATATTACTGAACCTACCAATGGGAAAACTTAGGGTGGAGAATGGAAAGAGAAGATAAAGTGGATAACAGGTTTCTCTGGGCATAGCTGCTGAGAGATTTCTGACTCTGTATAAAGAGAAGTCACAGTGCATCACATCACATCATCACACACGCACACACACACACACAAACCTTTCTTCTATTATAGCCACCAAACTAAGAGTTTAAAGTTATCAAATATCCCAAAATCTTACGCTCAAAAATATTTTTTCTTTGATACTAGCTCAGAAATGATCTATTTAGGTGGCAACTAAACATTTTTTGAAGTTTAATGGCATAAAAATTACTAAAAAACCATTTAACTTACATTTAATTTAATTTGATAGTTATATTTGTACATTCTATCCCATAAACAATCTAAAAATAAAATATATTTGCATATGTTCAATAGGACTTTCTATGACTCATAGGCATATGTGGTAATAAGGTTATTTTATAGCTTCTAAGCATAGCTGTAACAATAATGATACCGATATGTTGATATATATTCTCATATCATTCAGGTGCTTGGAAAGAGCAATATCAAACACTTTGTTATTGATTTAACTCTACAAAAAAACAATCACAAAATATTAAATATCATAAATAAGAAATTTTAAATTATGCTGACTTGTACATTTTGGCTATATGTTTAAATATTTATATACTGGTAGATAAAGTTGTCTATCCTTATCTTCACTTCCAGTTTGTATACATAATATCATTTTTATTAGTTTATAAGTAGGAAACCAATTTTTAATAATCCTATATACAATAATATATATCGGTATCTATAAACTTTTCATGCTCATGTTCAAATTCTTAATAATTTTACTACTGCCAAAACTACACCAATAATTTTGTGATAATTAATATCTCTCATAAATCAATCACTAAGTGTAGCATTTGCATTATTTACTTTAATATATAGAAGATTATTAAGTACCAGAAATAAATGCATTTTGATATTCCAATATGTGAATTTCTGACTGTCCTTCCTACTGGATTTTACCCATTACAAACAGTTTCATAAAATTGTTGATGCTATTGCATCAATGATTATGTATCTATACAGAAATTGTTTTGTTTTATACAGTCACACTGCACACATTGATTTGTCTGTCACCGATAATACTGTGTCTTAATAAGAAAATCAAACGATCTGGTGAAATTTTAAACTGATAAAATTTATTAAAATTGTTGAGTTATTTATCAATTTATATAGTAGCTGTATCCACAGAAAACAATGCAACAAGAATATAACTAATTAAAGAACATTTAGGCATGTCTAAGACTATAATAATAGTTTCTATAAAACTGCTTATTTTATTTTAATCTACGAGGGATAAAACCAGTTTGTGATACTGGTTTACATTTTCAAATGCCTTAATTTCATTTAATTATATTAAATCACCATGTATCCATTACAGTATTTTTTTAGATAAGTCTCTACTTTGCAAAAGTCAAATTAGCTTGAATTTAGCTTGTGTAGTATGCATTTTATACCCCATTTTTAGGTTTACCAGTGTCTAATACTTCTTATAGTGTACATGGAAATAATTGTTTTTTTTTTATCTTTTGCAAACAATTACTTTTTTCCCTACTTTTTAAGACAAATATTATAATACTTATTATAATTAATGCTTACAATAATAAAAAGCAAATTTATTTCATTATAATAACTGATTGTAAGAAAGCAAGCAACTGATTCCAACAAGAAGCTATTCTAAAAAAAGTAATTTTATTTACCAATTTTTGTAATTTTATGGTTATATTTTAAAAACTTCTTATGCAAATATTTTAATGTTTGTTGTAAATAGTGATTATAATAAAAAAAATCAAATTAGGGATGATAATTAAAAAAACAAAGTACTTTTCTTATGAGACATATTAGATACTGGTTGTAGATTTACATTGCAATACCACAATGTAGCCATTATGAGTTAATAAATGGCATTGCATAATACTATATTTTTATTTGGAAACTACTTAAACACTTGTGTGAGGATCATCAGATATACACTAAGATTTATATCATATTCCTGGATTTCACTATAAAGCAGGCTTACACAATCTTCTATTTAAAAATCCCTCCTAATTAATATTAAAAAAATAAGTCTAAAAAATTGTAATATAGAAATGTTAATGTTTTATCCACTTCACTCTAATCCTGAAAAATATTTCAAGATATTGACAAGAAATGGTACAATTCAAATTCCATTTCAAAATATATTGAAACAAAAGACGGTCATTCTATAATTTCAAAATTCAGGGACATTCAATAAGTTTTGAAAAGCAAATAGTTTCACCTTATCTAGTAAACTCCAAATTAAATTAACTTCTTTAAAAATATTATATAATTGACTATCTTCTTTATGTACATGAGTACTCCAAACCCATAGCACAAATTGACATCAGTTTTTTATATTTTTTTGTATGAAAAAGTTTAGTTTTTTATGGAAAATTTTTAAGATTGTAAACTAGACTGGTTCTCTGTTATACAGCATGTATAAGTAATATATTATGAATATATATTGATATAATTATTCATTTGCTTTCATTGTTATAGCATATAGATAAATAAGTAGCTAACTACCCAATTAGATAGGTAGAAGACTAGATAAATAGACGGATTGAAATATATAGTAAAATAAACTTAAAAGTTAAAAATCTGTCAAGCGTTGTTAGCCAAGAGGTCATCGCAACTATTGGTTGCAGACGATTGTGGGTTCGCGTCCCGGCCGATGCTGTGACATATGAAAAAAAAAAAGTTAAAAATCTTTAACTCAATTTTGTTATTTGCTTAAGCATCATATGATTCCTGCAACCATTTGATTAATCACTTTTTTTTTAGAATTGAATGGTTATATTCATTTATGAGTAACAGCTTTTCTTGATATACATATATGCTGGAGGAATGATTAATACATTCCTCGATCGTGCCTACGAATCTTTTGTTTGTTTTCAGTTTAACGAAGCCATAGGAAATTAGTTGATAAATAGTTCGTTTTAGTTAAAGAATAAAACAAAAATGGGAAGGTGCTAAGAACTTCATAGTTAGCAAGTCAGAAGCATTATCTCATTTATTTTTTTATTTATTTAGGGAAACATTATTTGAAAAGGTCTTTACTTTTTTTTTCTCATGTGTCATAGCATCAGCCCTGAAGCTAACCCGCTAACCCGGGACAACTGCTTGTAAAGCATATGTCGCTGACCTCTTTACTTTGCAGTTAAGTATTTGAAAAGTGTTTATGACTATAAATTGGAGTATTTATAACAGGGATTTATCTGGTCGAGAAGTCAACCATTTACATTAACAAGCAAAAACAGTAGTCCTATAAAAATATTAAAATAAAGTTAATATTTTTTTTTCATATGTCATAGCATCGGCCGGGACGCGAACCCACAACCGTCTGCAACCAACTACTTGCTTGCATGGCAGCTGCGATACCTCTCGGCTAACAACGCAAGACAAGTTAATATTATATAATATACTTTTATTACTTTTTATGTTATATTGATTTAAAAAACCTTTTTCTGGATTTTGGAAGTTGTAAAAACATAGATAGACTTTTAAATCTTATTGTTTCTTTTGAAATAAAATAAATATTGTAATTCGTGAAAGATCAGTTGAAATAGTATACTATATATTTTACTGACAATAAGAATATTTATTTAGCTAATAACTATTGAGTACATAGAATTATTATAATTACTTCCAAAAACATTGGCTTTATTTTTTTTACCAACACAAAAGTTAAATAAAAAATGGTCATTTATTAGTTTTGAATCTATCACTCCTTCCATCAAATAATAAAATCTATTATCTATCTATTTATATAATTTTCTACATATCTATCAGTCTTGTTTTCGTTTATCTGTCTGTTTTTCTACTATCTATTTATCTACCTACTTATTAATATTTGCCACCCAAATAACCATCCATTTATTTATTCATCAAATCATATACTTATCTGTTCATCCATTTATCAATCCATTTATTTATTTATCTATATATCAAATAATATATCTAGCAATGTTTTTATCTATCTATCTTTCTATCTATTTATCGATTAAACATTAGATTGAAGAATTTATTGATTAAACTATGCCCTTACTATAATATTTTTAAAATTTTATGAAACACTCTTAAATATAACATTTCTAAAACTTTTATATTACATGGATAAGATAACAATTCTTTGCAAAGCTAATTATTTACAGCAATGGATATTTTTATACGATCAAATAGTTCGTTAAAAGCAGCAGTCAGATGTTTGTGTTACATCTCAACATTCGATTCTACTTTTATACTAAAAAAAAATCTATCAAGATATTCAAATTGGTGCTTTCTCAAGCTGATAGTATCCAAGCCAAAATTGATGAAGCCAAAAGTTGCTAAATATTACTTCTTCCATTACTAGCTGATAATAATCTTGAGTGTTTAAAGCATTAATTAATAAACCAAGTTTTATAACTTGTATTCAAAACATTAAGTATGCTCTAGAAATCATAATAAATAATAAAAATCATATACAAATATAATCATTAGAACCAGACAAAACTTAGACAATCCTAATATCAATAACAATCAACAATATCAAAATATTGTCAAGGCAACCTACTTTTAACAATAAAGGTGGCATCCCACTTTTATTTGTGGTATAGACACTAAATTTAGATTGCAACTTGATCACAGATATTGAAATTATGGATACAAAAAAGTTTAGATAAAGCTCTTTCGCAGATAAATATAACCTGTTCTGAATGCAGATTAATAAATAGTCAATTACAAACTGCAAAAAATTGCACCCAAAGTATTATTTAAATAATAAGTGTAATACTTCTCAATGCTAAATGGGTTTATAAACAATCATTAATACCAGTCAACACCTAGACTTTCCTAATATCAATAACAATCAGCAATCTGAAACTGTTATCAAGGCAACCTCCTTTTAATAATAAATATGGGATACATATATATTAATAATAATTGCACATAAAAAGTCTTTCAACTTTGAATTGGGGAAAAATTAGCACAATCATCATCATATGTAAATTTGAATCCAAAAATATGAGATTCTTGTTTTCTCTTTTAACTGATTCCAATTAAAAATTCCACCATCAAATCTGTATTGCATCTTGATCCCTGATTTATTAAACCTATAAACTGTTTGAAAGACAACAGTCTTAACGAAAATATTGCAGCAAGTAGATATCCTTATTTAATACTAGTCTTCATTTCAAATGCTTCAGACTTTAGACCTGTAATAGTAGCACTTTTATCATTACATTATATAGAAGATGTATAATATAAATGGACTTTGTTGGACAAACAATTAATTTTAGACAATGCCATAGACCTGGTCAATTAATTGATTCAAATACTTTAACCAAATCAATAAAAGTAATATATATATGTAACTCTTTTGTTCCCAACACATTTCTTGCAACTTCATGGCATTGAAAATTCCTATGGTGCTTTTTGAATATGAAAAACTACAGCTGAGACTGTGAAAATATTTATCTATAACTGGAAACAGCCTAATCATCAAAATACTTGAAAGCATTTTTCTATTATGGATAATCATGATATTTTACAACAATTACTGAAATCTTATTTATTTTCTTTATCTTTGACAATAGATCACTAGAAATATCCTTGAGATCAACTGGCATAATTTTATGGTTCTATGTATTAATAAGAGAGGATTTGAATCCAGACTTTCACATTCCCTTTAGTCATCCACTTTATCTTATACAACTGACACGCATGCCTGCATACATGTGAAAAAGATAAATGATCTCCAATATATGTACTTCAGGCTGGACCAGATCTCATCAGTTGGTTCAAATCATCATCTTCCACACACATATAGTGCTCAGTTTATATTAATATTACTACAAAAATTGTAATATTTTTAAACTTATTATATCACTAAATATTTTAAAACTTCTTCAGATATCAAGGCCTACAGTTTTTTCATTTAAAATAACAAACAGCAAGTTTTGATTTCAACAAATTGAATAAAAATGGATATATCATTAAAACCCATAACACAATTATATTTAAAAGAAATTCAGATCCATATAATGCTGTCAATATAGCAAAGAAGATCTAGAATAACCACAATCAATGAATGTCTGTATCTCCTTTGCATTTTTAGTCTGGCAATTATTCTTAAGTCATCTTGTCAGTCATTGAAATTCTCCATTAGAACTCCATATTTATTATGAAATTATATATTTAATTTAGTAACTATATCAGTAAGAAAATGCTACATTTTCTTTTAATCAAGTCACTAATACTTTGTTATAAAAGCAGTTATGATTCTTTCTTAGTGCACTAATAATAGATTTACTTGTATTCATAACATCCTCTTTATAAGATTTCCATCTCTCAGTAACATGACAATCCTGAATGTTCAAACTACCAATTCCAATGCTTACTACCAGGTGACATTTAACACAAATACTAGATACAAAGAATGAACATTGATTTTTTTTGTGAATAAGATTGAAATAAAGTGTACTTTTAGGGCAACTAGATATTTTTAATTCTAGAATGTACTAATCTGTAATTTGGCCAACAATCTGGTATTTCGTATTTTGATATTAACTGTAATGTAATCTATTAAATGTCACATGATCACCATTTTCTATGCATAAGAAATGGTAATCACATGATGTCTAGTGGTTTGATACCAATCCTGCCTATGGGATTATGATGACTGGTTATTAAAGAACCAAAGACATCAAAATGTATAGATAATACATTTGGGTTTAGATCACTTCAAATATGCAAGCAAATGAGCTTGTATTGAAAACATTATTGTGTTTTAATTTTGGACTCATAGCTTTGTAGTTGACTAAATGTGTAAAAGATGGCTGCTAAAGGGTTGCATCAGATCCCAAGATCTAAGTGTAATGCTATCAGATTCAAAGCTTCTCAATGATAAAAGCCACAAACTAGAAACTTGTCTGGGAATAGTGGATGAGTAGGTGCTAGATAGAATTTTATGAAAAAAAAACCCTTGCATCCATTGATTACTATGACTTGCACTGGGTGGTGCTTCTGTATGAAGAATTTGCTATTGCTTTAATTTATGTGGGGTTTGAACTCAGACTTTCACACAACCCATCCCTCTCAATGCCATCTCATATTGGCATTGAGAGGGGTGGGTTGTGTGAAAGTCTGAGTTTGAACCCTGCATATATTACTTATATAAATGCAGTTATGCCTGTACAACATACTATTGCTTTAATGTAATTTAATACATGCTTATTTTGAGTGGAGATGTATCCAAATTTTTTATAGTGATTTTTCTGTCTAACAAAGTGTTTATTAATAGTCAATCCATGTCTTGTGAAAAATTTCAGTAGCAGCAGACTATCAATATTTTTATTTACAACTTTTGGCCAAAGTCTAATATTTGTTCCAACACATACATTTAAGTTTCCAAGCAGAAAAAATTGATCGCTTAATTGTATTTTTGTTATAATGCTATTCACCAAAGAATTAAAAACTTTCTTCCTCTGAGTTCTCTGAATCTAATATTGGAATATCTGCATAATAATTGTGCAAGCTTATTTTTAACACCATTAATCACTCATTAACACATTGAGAAATTTTAAAAATGGAAGTTACTAAATTAGAATTTTCTATAAATTCAACATTATGCACTCCTTTACTACTGGTTGATTTGCTATTTCAAAGAAACTTGTTGCTGCTTATTAGTTTTACTAAGTTTTTTTCCTCTGGAAAATTACGTTGACTGAAAACAGCTTCATTCGTCTTAATTCTTGATGCGATGTGGTATACTATGGCTTCTCCTTTATTGGAGTCAGGAATCCTCAGTCACAATGCCCAGAAAAACCTGCTAGTCACCTCCCATTCCACTTCCCACCCTGTTTTCCCCATATTCTTGTCTATCCTGCTTCACCCCATTTCCACAACATCATCTATGACCTTTATACCTAGATCCCTTTTACCTTTTTTCAAACCCAGCATAAAAACCAAGAACCTACTTTCTGTATAATCACTTTGCTTATATTTATTCTCCCACAACTTTATTATTTGTACTGACGTCTATTACTATCTTGAATTTATTTCAGTAAAGTTTTCATATACAATTTACTTATATTTTAGAAAAAAAAAAGATTTATGATCATTTTTAGTATTATACCGGTAATATGAATGGAGTGACTTTCAATATAACTTTAACTAGTCTAACCTTCATATAGTTATACAGAAAGTAGATAATAAAGAAGATGATTGAATCTAAAATGGGCTATATTTCAGAATCATTTCCTCAAAATTGATTCAAAATAGACTTTCACATCCATCAATAATTTATTTGTAATTAACTAACGATAAAGGCATGTATTTGTAGCTTTTATTAGAATGCCATATTTTCATGTAAAAATAAACCTGAATTAAATAATCTCAATGTTCTCTACTCTATCTCCGACCCCCCCCCCCCCGCCCGCCAATCTCAACTGAGATTCCAACATTTTTCAGTGGATACTCATTCTCTCTAATTTTTTATTGACATCATTCGAAATAAAATCTGAGGTATAAAAATGACACTGACAATTCGAATTTTATAAAGTTAATAAAAAACAATTTATTTATATTATACAATTATCACACACAGATACAAAGTAAAATTTTAGAATGAAATAATAAAATTAACATGCATACTCCAAAAAACAAAACAAAACAACTATATAAAATAACTTAATTATTATTACAAAAATATACAATACACAAATTACAATAAATCAATTATTTTATATAGCGCGATGTTTATAAACTGTAATAGTTAAACAGCATTAAGCTGTTGCACATGCGCTTTGCAGTCATTTATAGTTAAAATCTGCAAAGCGCATGTGCAACAAATTACAATAAATATAGTATTATCATTGCTTCCGGTTTTATTACTGCTACTGATAATATTATTATTTGTGTTGCTAATGACTAATTCATCAGCATAACGACTTAGTCTACGCAAAATGAGCCATTCTCTGACATTTCCTAAACATAAATCTTTTCCCGGATGAAATTACTATCTGAAATCCAATTCCAACTCAGCTCATTAGTGTTTGCACTGCCTTAAGCAAAGATCACAATTAAGCCACTTTCAGCTTACTAAACCAGCTCCTGTCACTGTTTTTTTTTAATTCTCGAGACAAAAAAATAAAAATGTAACTTAGAGTCAGAAATACTGTGTGTGTAGTTAAACCATGAACATATAATTACACAAACACCTAATCCCATTATGAGATTGTAGAGAAATGATGACTGTAAAAGAATAAGAAAAATTGGGGAAGGTTAGTATCTAGCCTTTGATGAACTGATACCTTATTCTACAATAAAGCAGGAGCTACGTTTGATCAGACACTGTTTATTTGTTACTTAAAGTTATTCTTCACATATGAGGTCATACTATTCTCTATATGGATAGTCTGAACACATCATTATTTGTGGATATATGAATTGTTCACCACATAAAAAGCCTTAATATTTGACTATCTGGCAAAATAAATTTACAAATTATAAAAACGCTTTCCTAGCCCACTCACAGTCAATTTTTTAAAGCAATACATTTATTTATGGTTAATGATATTATTTAAACTGGATATAAAAATATGTAATGTCCGATAATATGAGGGGTTACATTTAGGTAACATCTACATGTGCATGACTATAATATCTAATGCAACAAGGCTTGAAGTGTTCCATCATTAGTTTTTCAGTGAAATAGACAGTTGAATAATTGGAAGGGTGAGAAGATAGAAGCCTGTCCATTAAATTTTGCGAAATTGCCATCTTAATATAGCTGAACACTGATTGCATAAATGCATGGGGGATTATGATCTAGCCCAACTGATGAATGCTGATTCTGCACAAAATATGTATATTGGGATCATATTTTTTTTTTGCATATGTATGGTCATATGTATAAGTTGTTTGAGATAGAGTTGTGGATAACTAGACTGAAAAATCCTGAATTCCAAGTCTCTCTGCATTGGGAATCATGCATTTTTTTTAATGTGTGTGGTCATGTGTACTGGTTGCTTGAAATAGAATACAGGATGACTAGACCGAAAAATCCTGTTCAAATCTCTTTATTTTACATATAAAAAAACATATTTGTTTTCTTTTTAAATAATCATATTTTCCGATTAATAGAATGGAAATAGCAAAAAACATTGTCCTCATATTATGATAGCCAATGCATTAGTGTACCTTACCTACAATGTGAAGTTGATGTAGAGAATAGATTCTTATGCAAAATATAAAATTGTTCCAGATGAAATCGGAAAAGTCTATCTAATTTTAGTCAGTAATTGGATTAATTAGTTGGAGGACATGCTTGATCAGAACAAATAAATACCAATTTATAGATCATATAAGCATGATTGATTTAAAATGCAATCTTCATAAATGGCAAAAGTGATATAATACCAAAGGGTTTGTTGCTGGAGAAGCCATGTGATATTAAAGCATAAGTTTTAATACAGGAACATTTAACTGTCACCATTATTTATTTGTTACTGTATTAAACTGCACTGCCATATTTAAATGCTTACAAGCCCAAACTTTATCTCATCTCAAATACATCATTCTGAGATGTGGTTTGATTATTCCTTTTTAAAGCATGGTAATGTTTTTTTTTTCTTTTTTTTGGGAAAATATTAATATTAATTAAAAATCAGAAAATGGGATTTATAGCTATGTCAGTGATTAATAAATTATAGGTTATTTATAAATATATAGTATTTTAATTAAACCTTTTATTTTCAAAGTTTTGAATTCAGACATAAATTATATATGTAAAATATATATTATTAATAATAGGATAAACTATCAATAAAATTGTGTTCTAGTAATAAATTATTAAACAAAGAAATTAAGATAATAAAAAATGAAGCAAATAAATAATTATTCTATTAAATTAATTAATCAATTATATGAAAGAAAAATATAGATAGAATAAAAGTAATAATGTATAGGTAAAAAATATAAAATCATAGAAATTTATAAAGTTTTAAATTATTAAAAAAAATTTTTAGAATATAAATAAAATTATAAAGCGTACAAACAGCAAGTATAATAATAAATTTGTAATTAACCGAACACATACAAAGAAGATAAATTTAAGTACATAGATAAAAAATATTTTAAAAAGGAAGGAATTGGAAAATATGAAAGATATTTTATTATAAATTGCTTAGATTGTAAGAGAGATAATAAAAATGTTTTATATCTAGAAACAACAAAAAATAAATTAAAAACCAGATTAAAATATAAAAAAATAGAAATTGTAATACATGACTGCATATGAAAGAATCTAAGTATTTCAATTTTAAAATAAAAATACCAGAAAATGTTAGTTTTATAAAGTTTATTTAAAGCAAGTGTATATATAAGAATGAGAAAATCAGTTTTGAATAAAAAACAATATTAGCAATCTAGTGTAATTATAGTCATAAATAATTACATTTTTTTTTTAAAAAAGTAAAAGGATAAAAATAAATATAAAATTAAGCAAGGAATAAATAAAAAAAAAGTGAAAATATTTTTATTATGTTTATTTTGTAAATTTTTACTAAGCATATATTTGTATATATATATTATAAAAATAATCCTTGACAATAATTATATAATATAGTTGTAACATTGTAAGAAAATTTTTAAAAAAATGTTTATAAAATAAAACAAGATTTAAAAATAAGTGTGTAAATTAAAATTTATTTTATATCTTTCTTCCAAGAAAAATATAAGAATGAAGCTCTGAAGAAGTCTGTTGAAAGTTGAAACTGTCAGCTAATTTGAAAGTATGTTATATAAAGTGTTGCATTGTATAAAATGAGTTAAAGAAGCACCATTATTTTTTATTTATATTAATAATTACCTTTTAATATTATTATAGTTTACACTTGATGTATAATATAAAATAGAGTATTACTTTTTTGGAAATGAATTATAATAGTAGGTGACAATTGCAAATAAATACTTTCCAAAAAAATACTAAGAGTAAAAAAAAATCTTTACTGATGGAAGCTAGTAATTAATTTATTGTTTTATATTTGTTTATAGATTATGCCTATAAGAATTGCACCTCTACTGGTAAATGGTATGTAAATGAAAAAAACGTTGCTTGGACAAATTACTCATCATGCAGTTCTTCATCAAATGGAACCAATTCTGCTACAGTAATGAAGGTAATAAGAAATATATACATCCTTACATTTATTATAGATGCATTTTACAATTACTTCTTAATAATTAAAAAAAATCTTGTGTCTGTAATGAATGCATGGTTTGGACTGATGACTCCTGAAAATATTTCCAAGTTTATGATTTTTTTAAATAGATACTAACCTAATTAATCACTCATTGTAGTAAGTAAATGGGTATCTAACTATTATTCTCCAGAAAGTAAAGGTCATAGGTTAACCCAAATTGGATAAATGACAGTCATGCACCTTTCGAAGTTGACAAGAAGAGGCAATACTTTTATGAATGCTGAGCCAGAATACATTTTTACACATTTAATTATGTTCTGTAAATAAATAAAGTAAGCATTTTATATACATCTCTTAGGTGTTTCATAATATAACATCATAAGATTAATCTCTATTTTAAAGAATATCTTCTCTCTCATGCAGAAAGAATTAATACCTGTAATTCTGTTTATACAAAAGTATAAAAATGTAGAGAAAATATTTAATATTTTACTGAGTAATTTATTAACTCGTGTATCTCCAGACCTATAATCGTTGACTATTGCTTTTGATTCAGTTTAATATTTAATTGTGTTTTGTGAGCAATAATGAACATATTGAATTAGTTTTATAAATAAAAGCTTGCAATTTTGTCTCTAAATTTATGACATCTTGTAGAGTGGAATAAAGTCAGAGGCTTAAGTAGTGAGGGAAAGTAACAAATTATGTGACATCTTGAAACATAAAATAATTAAATTAGTCAGGTACCAGTTGATGAAAAGTTTAATATCTCTTTTCCTGTGTGATTTATTGTTCAGTTAAAGATAATTATATCATAATGCATTCACTAATATCTGGCTACAGAATAACTATCTCAAATAACCTTGAGCTTGCAAGACGATTTTCAGCTTTTGAAAATATGTCTGATTCCACTTATAATTTTATCGCCAATCTTTGATAATAGTTGTCTAATACTTTTTTTAAAAAAAGTTGGTTTAGTTATAATACTTTAATATATTAGGACTTCTCATACCCTTGCATTTTCCCAAAGGTTTGTGATGATGGTATTTTACTTGTATTTATATACTGAATTTATTTCCATCATATAATATTATGTATTGAATGACTTTAAAAAAAATAAACCTCATTTAAATTTCCAATTACATTTAACTATTAGTAATAATACACAGGTTAGTATATGCACAACTTTTTGAGAGTTATGTTTCTCAGCTCTTCTTTAAGTGTTGCTGGCCTGGATAGTGACAGTACTAGCATGGGAATCAAACCTGGATCATTAGATTCTTGAATATTGAATTTTAAGGTGTCTCTCTAACCAACTGAGCATACACTAACCTCTGTGCTAATACTAACAGTTGAATGTAATTGGAAATCTAAATAAAGTTTAATTTCTAAAGACATTCAATCCATAATATTAGATGATGGAAATAGTCCAATATACAAATACAACTTCTCATACACTTATTTATATGCTTCAAAAAGCAATTATCTTAACTGCACTCTTGAGTCATCTATTGTTAATCTGAGTAACCAATGGGCATTAGATGGTAGCAGTGTGACAATGAGGATTTTTTAGCAGTATTCCATTTGGTGTTTATTCATTACTCAAGATTAAAGTAGATAGTTCTAGAATAAGATGAAGATTGCTCTTATTAAATAATTTTTAAATAAGTTCATATTTTTTTCTTATCTGATATTATTTGAAATATAATTATACATTTTTTTCTTTCAATTTTAATAATTAAATCCAACTTTTCACTCTCTTCAAAATGCAGATATATGTGTCTGATCACCAAATCATGAATAAAATAAAAATCTATTGATGCAAAGAATTTATCTTTTAAATTATTGGAAAAATAAAAAGCACATGATTTGAATGTAAATAATCATATGATCAATTTTTTGGGAAGGTCATATGATGTTTCAGTGGGATCTACAACAATTATTCTCTATTGACCAAACCGAACTGTTTCACTTTAATCAATTGACATTTACTTTAGCTTTTCAATTTGTTATTCTACTATAGCTGTAAACTATACAGAAAAAGAACATGCTCTCAAGAGTATTAAATTAGTCATCAATAATAAAGCATAGATTAGGATGGCCTGAAAGCTGTTTCCATTTTAGATCTTTTATTATTTCAGTTGGGTTAAGTAACTTCTTTTGGTTAAAAATTATCCAACTTTAAATAAAGCATTATGTAACAGTAATAAAGTGCATGGATGATTTAGTATTATATGCTATCCAACTTTATAGGTGATAATAAATTGTAAGATTTTTAGTGTGTTAGATTATACTGCAGTCATCAGAAAGAGACCACAGCCTTGGGATAGGCAAAATCAAAGTCATTCACATCTTAAAAATCCAAGTAAGTCTTTGATGAGACTGTTTTGTCACTTATGGGTCTGTGTGTTAACACAAAGGTAATGTAAACCCATCAAAATTTTATTTTTTATGCTAGTTGAGATCTTAACATACTGTATCAACAATTGTCTGATAATTTTTTGAAGTAACTTAGTTATATTTTCCCAGGTCTACTATTAAATTTCTTACGAACCCTTTTCTCCCATGAACAATAAACCATTCAGTTATTTATTAATTATTTATTAAGTATATTGAATGTTTATTATAGTAAATATATGGATTTACTCATATTTCACTCCATCTCAAACAATAATACACATGCCCACACATATGTGAACAAGATAAATGATCCCTAATAAATGTATTTTGTGCAGAACCAACAATAATCAGTTGGGTCAGATCATAATCTCCCACTCATATATACAATCAGTTCTTGTCTTATATTAAAATAGCAATTCCATTAAAGTTTAATGGAGTGGTGGATAAATATAGACTACAAATTTTAAGTTCATGTTCCTCTTTTTACTATAGTAAGCATACATATTGCTTTGGAAATAGGTTACATCATATTATAAGTCCAGCTCATTTCTCTCCTATTAATATAAATGGATATGTAATAATATGATAATATGAAAAGTTAGATTGATATAATGTCTTCATAGGTATGACTACAATACCAATTCTACCAAGGAATTTGAGTGTTCCATTATTAGTTTTTCAATGAGATGGACTATTAAAATGTTGGAAGGGTGAGAATATTGAAACCTGCCCATTAAAGTTTAAGGAATTGTTATCTTAATATAAGCCAAGCACTGACTATATATGTGTGTGGGAGATTATGACCTGGCCAACTGATGAGTGCTGGTTCTGCATAAAATATATATTGGGAAAAACACCTTTTTCACATGTGTGTACTCATGTGTAATGGTTGTTTAGGATAAAATAGAGGATGAATATAGACTAAAAATTCTAAATTCAAATCCGTCAATTAATTATTGTAACTAATAAAACCCCACACAGATATTGATATAATAGAAGGAGGATTTATTGTCAATACATTAACACAATGGTAAATATATTTTCTTTGCTGGACTTTTTTTTCTCTTTTTGGATTTGTAAATTTATGCTATTTGATTTCACATTGAAATGAGAATTGTATTCCAGCACTAATTATTCCTAGATTATCTAATTTACTAAAAGAAAAAAAAA
Organism: Epiperipatus broadwayi; assembly: GCA_028023455.1. Lineage (NCBI taxonomy): Eukaryota > Metazoa > Onychophora > Udeonychophora > Euonychophora > Peripatidae > Epiperipatus > Epiperipatus broadwayi. Next base: position 45,528 of record JAQFVV010007437.1, on the reverse strand, counting down.
TTCTTACGTGAAAGAGATATTAGTCGCATCATAAGTTATTTCTGTAATTAAACATTAAGCAATTAGTTGGATAAACATATAATTATAGATTAATGGCTAAGTAATAGATTCATTCAAATTTAAAAATCAGATTTTTAAATATATAAAATAAACCCTAGTTAATCATATAGTAAACGAGCAAAACAATGTTAAGTTAATCATTAATAGATTAATCAAATGGTAAAAATAAATAAATAAAAATAAAATAAATGAATAGTGATGCAGATAAAGGTATGTATAGAAAGTTTGACAATGAAATAATGTACAAAACCGATAAATATAGAAAAAATGTGGTTATTAAATTCACAGAAAGATAAATAACAAAAGACTTAATTTAATATTAAACAGAACACAATATTTTTAATAAAAAAATCTAGATAAGCATTTAAAAAGAAGTTGTTATTAAAAAATAAATATAGGCTGTTATTAATAAGAAAGAGTGTATTGACAGATGAAATAAAGTTTGGCAAAGCCATAGAATTGATGATGTTACTGATTAATTCCTAATGACAAAATATTAAATAAAAAAATTTAAAAAATGAGTTAATGTTTTTTATATATAATTTATAATTGGGAAAGCTTGTAGACTTTTTTCAACAATTATGATTCCATGAAAAATTATAATAGAAAAATTCGACATTTTTGTTTAATTTTGTCCATTGTTAAAATGTTGAAAAGTGATCTAAACAGAATATATTTGAATTAAAAAAACGTGAGGTATAAATGATGCAAACAGATCAATGAAGACAATTATTGAATTAAGAAAAAAGAGAGCAGTTAATAATACATAATGAATAATATTTCTGTAGTGTAATTTTCACTACATCAGCTCTCATTCAAGGTAGAGACTGGTTTCTATCTCCTTTTAACACCTTGTGGAGAGATATAATCATAAACACATGACAAAAATGCACATTTGATGCTGAACCAGAACTCACCAGTTATCCCAGACCATGATCTCTTCACATATCTTTATCATTGTTCAATATATATATATATATATATTAAACAATAATAATATATATATATATATATATATATATATATATATATATATTATTACAGTTTAATTGATGTGTCAAACGTGTTGCCACAACTTTGACACAAATCACTTAATGAAAGCTGTCAATAATTTTTATTAGTCATTTATTATATTAAAGATTATCCAATATTAAATACACTTCAGAAATATTATTTATTATTGGGTAATCTCTAGTCTAATGAATAACTAATAATAATTATTAATTCAGTTAATAATACTTTCTTTTTAATCTTAAAAACACTTATTTTATTAGATATTCTTAAAAATGCAAATGCTATTATGCTTTTAAGATCTTATTTTCAAATATGAAAGCAGGAAACTCATTCCACTAAGCTAATTATGTTAGCAGTCAATTTATTTATGTTTATATTACCACGTGATTGATTATATTATTGTGATTGATTATATTATTATTATAATTACGGATCAAATAAAAATGTATAAAATATCACATGATCACCATTCTGTATGCTTACACATGCTGTTAATAAGAATAGCCAACTCTCCATATGTAGTGCCACCAAGTGCAAGCCTTTGTAATCAATGGATTCAGGAAGGTTTTTGCTTTAAATCCTTATCTAGTGCCTACTCATCCAACATTCCCAGACTAGCCACAAACTAGAAACTAATCTGATGTTAGACGAGTATTAGTAGTAGTGGAAACACATCTAAGAGAAGAAAAATCTATTCTCGAACATTTGATATGGCAGGGTATAAATAGAAAAGAAAAAGAAAAATGGGGTGGTGGTATAGATGTTGTATCAAAAAATATTTAATTATTGTTAAATGTCAAGAACATTTGTGGTTGGAAATATGGTTGGGTAGATAGGAATGGATGGTGGCTATAGTTTATATAAACACTGGAGATAGTCAAACTATAATGGAGTAGAACAGTAGCATATATGAATGCCTAGTTAAGGATATACAGAGTTTTAAAGAAAAGGGGAAGAGAATAATCGTTATAGGGGATATGAAATTGATGATGTAGATAATAAGAATGGACAGCTTTTGAAGAACTTTTGTCAGAGAGTGAATTTGAACATTGGGAATTTTATCAAATATTTATGAGAGACTATACCCATGGTCTAAAAGCAATATATTTCACACAATAGATTATGTATTGGTAAAGAAATAGGGAATGAATAAAGTATGGAAAATTAAGGTGTTTGATAATGAAGAGAGAGGATGTACGAGTGATCATAACTTCATTCTAATAAAAATGGTTAGTAATGTGATGAAGAATAGAAATAAAAGTAGAAACAATAGTGAAAGATGTTGATGGAGAGTAAATGATAAGAATAAGTTGGAAGAGTATGAAATACAAGTTGAAGAAACCATGGAAGAATTGGTTGGGGATGAGTATAAGGACTGGTGTGATGAAATAGAAAAAGTGGCAAATAGGGTTTTAGGTGAGAATATTCAGAAGAATAAAAGTAATAAAAATGAGAATTAATAAAAGTGTAAAAGAGAGGAAAAAAGCATGCAGAGAAAATAAGTGTGATATTAAGAACAAAGAAAGTAAAACAGATAATAATACTAAATGGAAAAAGTACTTAGAAAAGGAAAAATGTTAGCTAAAGTAGATAATTATAGAGAGAGAATCTTGGAGGATATTAATAAAAGTGGAAGGTTGGGAGTAAAAATTTTTGGAATTACATTAAAAAGAAAAATGTAAGGGGGGAAGAGATAGTATTACTAGATGATGAGGGAATAGAGTATAGCTCTAGAGAAGACTTAGAAAGAATCTTAAATAGATATGTAATGGATATAGAAAAGATGTTAGATGTGAAGGACAGAGTGATAGAAAAAATGAAAGCATATACTAATGGGAATATTATGTTTACAAAAAATGAACTGAATGAGACAGGGAAAAAAAGTGAAAAGTGGAAAGGTAAGAAATTTAGATGGATGGGCAGCAGATATGGTAATGAATTTAGGGCATAGGGCAAAAGTAAAGCTATTATCCTATTTCAATAAGATGACACAGAAGAGAGTTTTTCTGGGTAGTTGGAATAATACAAGACTAAGATTATTATGTAAAGAAAAATGTAAGGATCATAGAAAGTTAAATAATTATAGACCGATAGTGATAACATCAGTTTTATACAAAGTTTTTTCGTATATGGTGGCTGGAAGAGTTTCAAAATGGATGAAAGAGAATTGCAAGGAGGTTTTACATCAGATAGGCATATAGGAGATAGTTTATTTGTAGTTACACAGTTTGTGAACATGAGTAGGAATTCAGGTAGACAGTTATATATGAGTTTTATAGATATAAAGAAGGCATATGATAGAATAAATAGAAATAGATTATAGGTAAGTTTAGCAAATTTGGGAATGGATGAAGTTTTAGTGGATATTATTAAGAAATTATATGAAAATAATTACTATATGTATGAATTGGGGGATATAGAGTCAGTTAAAGTTTAAAATCGGGTGGGACTAAGGCAAGCATGCTCTATGTCACCTATTTTGTTTTTGTTGCATTTGAGTAAAATGGCAAGAGCAATAGAAAGACTAGGAAGAGAATAGAGATACCATTAATAGGTGGCAAAGGGAGTATATACTTTGTTGGGTCTTTTTTTGTGGATGATGTCTTTTTGTGTGCAGAAAGAAGAGAAGATGTGGAAGCTATACTGAGGACATGTGCAAGGGTGGATAAAAAGATGGGGATTAAATTTAGTGAAGAAAAAACAAATATAATGGCGGTTAGTACTGGGGAAAGAGGCGATGCAGAATGTTTATTGGGAATATAAAGTTCAATGTGGTGAATAGATATAGTTATTTGGGAATCATTTTAAGTAATCAAAAAAATTGCTTGGATGAATGGGAGAAAAAAGTGATAAATAAAGGAAAGAAAAGAAAGGGATTGATAAAGAAATTAACAGTGTTTTCATATAATAAATATGATGTAGTGAGAACTGTATGGAAGGGAATTGCTGTAGCAGGGTTAATATATGGTAATGATGTTTTATGTGTTAGTAAAGGGGTATTAGATTACTTAGAAAAAGTACAAAGGGAAGTATGCAGATGTGTGGACAGCAAAGGAGGCAATTCAAGGAGAAAGGGGATGTTCAAGTTTTTATATGAGAGATGCAAAAAGTAAAATAAAAATGTTTGGTAGGTTGCAGTTTCTGGATAATAAAAGAATAGCCAAAATAATATTTAATTGGGTTATGAGTAAAGGGCAGGCAACAAGATGGGTGAGAAAGGTAATGTGGTATGCAAAAGATTTGGATAAAGATTTTATATCAGTATGCTTATATAAAATGTTGGATATTTGTGTTAGGAAGATTGTTGATTGTTTATAATGGTAAGGAATGGTATAGAAAAATAGATGTATTAATAAAGAATAGGAAGCTGGAGAGATGGAGAACTAGTATGGAAAGTAAAAAAAGTTTAAATATATATAGAAGTAAACAGAACCTTGGGTGCGAGTTAATTTATGATAATAGCAAGGAAAGGACTTTATTGATTAAGGCTCAAATGGAATCTTTAGCAACAAGAGAATAGACATGTAAATGGAAAAATAAGGGTGATTTAGTTTGCAAATTGTATAAGGAAGGCATAGAAAATATTAGGCATTTGTTAATTGAATGTAAATGCTTGAAAGCAGATGGGGTACAAATAATGAAGTTATGGAAGAATAAATATAAACAAAGAGATTATACAGAAAGTTAGTTATTGGTTTTTATGCTCAGTTTGGGAAAAGATAAGGGGGATTTAAATATAAAGGCCATAGAGTTGACAAAAATTATATTGTGGAAATGGTATGGAGCAGATTATGGGAAAACGTAGGGTGGGGAATGGAAAAGGAAGGTAAAGTGGCTAACAGTTTTTTCTGAGCATTGTTGCTGAGAAATTCCTGACTCCATTAAAGGAGAAGTCACAGTGCATCACATCACATCACATTACTCTTATTAATGTATAAAATAATTGTTGAGAATGTATAGCTATTTCATTTTATTAAAGCTTCAGGAATCAACACATTTTTTTTCAAAGTTAATGTTTGTATCTATGTATTGAACATTCAATGAGATTTCTCCTTGTAGTTTTTTAGAATAGTTCTTCAACAATTACAAGCTGGCATTTCAAACTGGAACCACACCCTCTAATAATATTATTTGTTTAACGTATCTTTAAACTAAAAGTCTTCAGTCTACAATAGAATTTTAACTGGCATGTTGCCTGGTTACATCATAGTTGAAATTGGTCTAAAATATATACAGAGAGAAATTCTGTTAATTTGTCATACATTTAAATTTAAAATCTCATTAGAAATCTTCAATTATATTATATTTATATATAATTATATAGCTAATATTTGTAATAGAAAATAATATTTGTTTCATTTTCATTAGCTATTTTTGTGAGGGTATATAATTTTTATTTCCACTATTTGTGCTTTATGTATGCATTATTACACACACACACACACACATATATATATATTAAATAATATTCAGCTTTGCTGCATAGCATAAACTGGATATAGGTATTATTTTTTTATATATTGGTATTATAAATATTGTAGGGTTTATTTCAGATATATATATATAAGTATAATAAAACAATCCACTAGGATAAAAGTACAAATTTTTTAAAAAATGCCTATATAAAATTGAATCTTCAGCGTGTTTCACCATCTGCCTATATAAAACTGAAGATTAATATACTTTGCTATAGCCATTTTCTATCTATTCCACCATCTTAAGTTTGCTAATTAAGTTGGCGGAATACGCCGAAGCTGGCTATAGCAAAGGATATTTACCTTCAATTTTATATAGACATTTTTAAAAAATTTTAGTTTTACTCTAGTGGTTTGTTATATATATATATATATGTGTGTGTGTGTGTGTTTGTGTTTACATGTAACTATTAGATGGAATATTTCAGCACATATATTTAGAGATAACACTTAAATATTGATAAATGCTATTCAATGTAAAAACAATTCAATCTCTAACACTATATATACATGTGTATGTGTGTTTCAATATAATTTACCTTTATCAAATATACTATAAACACTCTAGAATATCAATCACATCTTCTTATGATAACTGATGTTTTGTAATCTATTTACCTTAAGGTGGGGAGAGGATATGAATTTTGTAAACATATGATCTTAATTAAATTTATCCAACCTAACTTGAAAACGTTAAATCTTTTTCAGGACAAAGATAATTTTTATCTCATTTTCCATATCACATAACTTGGCAAATATTATACTTTAAATATACAATAATAATAATCCATAAGCACCAAAATTATATTTAATTATTGAAATAAATATCGGTAATCGTTTTCAGACATAACTATAACTGTGTATATTTAATCTCACATTTGCAATATTCGCCCAGATGTAGAAATTTAAATGAAATATAAATTATCTCTACCTTGCATTGTCTGCGTTTAATGTTGTGAAGCTGGCTTAAATTGATATTTAGTATGATCGGCATCATAAAATTTATATCGTAAAAAAAATACATGCAAAATATTTATTAATGTAAGAAGCAATAACAATTATTTTAACTTGATCAGAGATAATTAAGTCTTCAATACAACCGACAAAGACAAGCTTTATCTGCAGTATATATAAGAAATGTGAAAGATTACTCTGTGCTTTATCGAATAATATTTATCAATATTTAAGTCATCCCAGCAAGAGCTCACTGAGAATCGGTCTGATAATTATATATAATCTTCGTGCATATAATTATATATATATATATATTACATTAAGTTTAATTAAAATTGTTAATATATATTTAAATTTTATATAAATTTTATCTTAAATTAGTATTAAATTAAGATATAGAATTGAATGGCTTTATTGCTCAGAAGTTCATAACTAATTCCACTGTGGAAGTTTCAAAACTGGGTTGTGATCTATGTGTGAGTTCCAAAACCTGCCAAATTTACCACTATATTAGATCATGAAGGTTAAAATTTTTTATTCACAACATCACACTAATTTTTATTCCTCAAAAAAACCTTTTCAAAGTGCCTAATATTTAATATGCATGTGACATAATATGATATGTTATGGCTTCTCCTTTATCAGAGTCATGAATCTCTTAGACACTATGTTGAGAAAAACCTGTTTTGCCACTTTACATTACCTTTCCATTTCCCACCCTCAGGTTTTTTCATATCCTGATCCATCCCATTTTTATAACATCATCTTTGTTCACCCTATGGCCTTTATATCTAGATCTTCCTTATTTTGTCCAAACCCAGCATAAAAATCACTTTCTGTATAATCACTTTATATTTATTCTCCCACAATTTCATTATTTGTACTTTTTCTGCTTGTAAGAATTTACATTTAATTAGCAGATGCATAATAATTTCCATGCCTTCCTTACATAACTTGCAGAGTAAATCACCACATTTCTCCATTTATGTAAATATTCCCTTGTTGTTAATGATCCTGTTCAGTCTTAAATAGTAAACTACTTTCCCCAATATTCAGTTTACTTCTATATATATTTAAACTCTTTTACTCTCCATACTAGTCTCCAACTTCCTATTTTTTATTAATGCATCTATTCTTCTATCCCATTCTTTGCCATTATAACACTCAACAATTCTCATAACATAATCACCCCACCTTTTGTACAAGTATGCTTACATAAAGTCTTTATTCAAATCTTTTGCATATCATATTACTTTTCTCACCAAATCTTGTTGCCTCTTCTTTACTCATAACCCAATTAAATACTATTTTGACTATTCTCTTATTATTCATAAATTGCAATCTATCGAACATTTTCATTTTACTTTTTGCATCTCTCACATAAAAACTTGATCATCCCTTTTCTCTTTGACATGCCTTCTTTGCCATCCACATATCTGCAACTAATGCATATCTTTCTACTTTATTTTGTACCTTTTCTAAGTAACCGAACTCTACTTTACTAACACATAATGCATCTTACCATATGTTAACCCTGCTACGGCCACTCCTTTTCATACAATTCTTTCTACATCATATTTATTATATAAAAACACTGTTAATTTTATTATCAGTTTCTTTCTTTTCTTTGCTTCATTTATCATTTTTTCCTCCCATTTATCCAAGCAATTTATCGGATTACTTAAGATGATTCCCATATAGTTTTATCTAGTCACAATATTTAAGTTTATATTCTCCAATAAAATTTCTTTCTCTTGTGATGATGTGATGTGATGTATTGTGGTTTCTCCTTAAACGAAGTCAAGAATATCTGAGCAATTATACCCAGATAAACCTGTTAGCCACTTTATTTTCCATTCCCCACTCTAAATTTTTCCATATTCTGCTCCATCCCATTTCCACAACATAATCTTTGTCAACTCTATAACCTTTATATCTAAATCCCCTTTATCTTTTCCCAAACCCAGCATAAACACCAATACTTCACTTTCTGTATAATTACTTTTTTCATATTTATTCTTCCATAACTTCATTACATTTACCCTTTCTGTTTTCAAGCATTTACATTCAATTAAAAAATGCCTAATATTTTCTATTTCTTCCTTATATAATTTACAATTTATAATTTATAATTATAATTTATAATTGACACAGTTATTCTATAGCCACTCCTTCTAGTGGTCATTTTTAAAATAAAATAAATACAATCTTATTATATTACAGTTTATATTGTCCTCATATTAAATTTATATGAGCAATATTTTTTAAAATATAATTTTAAAGTTTCTATTTATCTAACAATGACCATTTTTATACAATCATATGCTTTTTAAACTACTTTTAATATTTTTTGATGCTATAGAGTTTCATAATATCTTCTTTCATTATAATTTTTATCATATTCTAGAACTTATTCTGTTCACACTTTTATTATATGAGCTTTAGGGGATAGAGATTTTAAAAAGATTCCTTGAAGTACCGAAAACTAATTTGATATCTTGAATAAAATTTATTTAAACGTTGTATATTATCAGTTTTATTTAAAGTTCATAAAAAAGATAATGATATGGAAAATTTAAAGTTAGAAATTGACTGTTTGAATATATATGTAATAAAAAAAACATATGCATTTTGGATTCTGTGAAACCTTTTTTTATTGTCATTGCTTAATTAATATTAATAATTGTGGTTTGACTTTTAGTGTTATTATCTAATTATAATGAATTTATTTTTAACTTGAACAGGAAATATCTGAAATTTCCAATGAGTTTTACACAGTTTGCAATTTTTTTATCAGGGTATCTTTCACCTTTAGCTCACCCTATCACAACATCCATTGGTCCAGAAGTCAGACCAACCTCTTACACTAGAGATACATTTTTTTAACTCTATATAATATGTATGTAAATATATTTCAAACTTATATTCAATCCCATACTGCTGAAAAACGATAAATGATCTCCAGGATGCACCTTTCATGCTGACCTAGATCTCATTAGTTGGTCCAGATCACAATATCACACACATCTTTATTATTTGCTCAATATATATATATATATATATATATATATATATATATATATATATGGATCTAGGGTCTGAAATTCTAGTGCCTCACTGAGGAGAGCCATTATCTTAAAATCAATTTGAGGATGGGGATATTTCTGGATAGAGATTTTAAATGCTTTTCTCTTGTGGCATTTATCAGTAAAACTTGTTTAGAGCTATTAGCATGCTCGATTATTTTACATTTGTAATACAAGCTTATTAAATTAAGTCACATGATATCTGACTTGATTGCCTTGTTATTATACTTTGGCTTTTGAGGCTTTGACAATGTTATATTGCTAAGGCTATTAATATGTGGTGTAGCTGAAGTGTGTTCAAACTCATATAGCTATTTAAGTTAAATATCTGGATTTGAAAACGTATATGTGTCTGTAAATTTCAGATTTTCTGTTTAGTAGTTAAGTATTAGATAGGTTTTGGTTTTGAGTTAGTATTTTGAATTTAGTGTCTGAATATCCTAGGACCTCACTGAGGAGAGCCATTAGCTCAAAACTAGTTTGGAGAGGGGGATATTTTTAGAGAAAGATTGTAAATGCTTTCTTTTGCAGTATTTAGTGAAAAAGCTTGTTTAGAGCTATTAGCACACTCATTATTTTACACACACACACACACACACACACACACACATATATATATATATATATATATATAACCATTAAAAACAGTCAACACTTAGACAATCCCAACATCAATAACAATCAACAATTTTAAACTGTTGTCAAGTTAACTTTCTTTTAACAATAAGGGTGAACCTCTCATATATATTTATATATATTGAACTGGATGCTTTATCTGATTCAAGGGTTCTATCATGTAAATTAGAAAAAAAAAAGAAACAAAGTTTTATATGTGCAATAACACACATACTTATTTATTTTGAAATCTTATATTTTTAATTCTAAGTTGATTTTAGTATAAAATATTTTTTTTATGATGCTTGTTTTCTTTTAAAATAATTAAAAGCAAACAAAGTTTAATTAGTGCTCTTATATGTATTTTATTTAAACTAAAAAAAAAATAATTAATGTTAATGTATTTTAAAACTGAGATTTAGTTTTGTATTTTTTTTTTATAAAAAAATAATAATCATTTTTGTAAGATTAAGCCCTGTAAGATATTGTTTTTCTAATTAAGATTGCGTGGAAGATAACGAAGGACATAAATAGCTGGGTAATTTATTTTTTGTTTGATTAGAGAGGAGGATTCAAAGAGACTATTCTGTTCATTCAGTTTTTATTGCTCACTTTCTTCTTATTGAGGATCGATCCAGATTTTAGCTGTTATTGAACTGTTGCATTGTGAAAGTGACTAAATTTTTTTTTTTGATATTGGTGCCATGGGAATCACCAAGTTGAATTTTCGTTGACCGACAATAACTCTATTTGCCGCAATAATAGCAGTCATTCAGATGCCATGCCTGTAATATATGCCACGAAGAATCTCCACAACATGATGGGCTGTGCCTTTCCAAAGATGAATCTCCGGAGCTCCAAATTGTGACTTCCATCATGACCTAATTGTCAAGTCCAGAGTGGATCCTGATAATGCCTCCAGACTTCTGAACCTGTAGTAAATGACATTCCGTTGTAGAAGACTTTATAAACCGAGCTTTGTGTGAACAACAGAAATTAATATTATCTCGAGGTAACTTACCTTTCCATATCAAAATCAGGGCTAAATCTCTAATTAAGTCTCTCGCAAATCTCAGCTTAATCTTAAAAGGAAATTATATTTACGATATGTAATTTATCTATTTAAATATTAATGTATTTTTGTTTATTTTACATTACAATATTAGTAGCAAGATTTTCAATCTTAAAATGTTGCTTGTTCGAGAGGGTAGGGCGAGTGATATTTTATATGCTTAATAATTTCTCAGTTTTATGATTAACCCTTGTTAAATGCTCAGACCGACCTTAGTAGTTTTCTTTTATTTTTGTTTGTTTGTTTGCTTCGGCGTTAAACTAAATCAAACTTGGCTTTGGCTAGCGATTTCTAGGATATAAAATTTATTTATTTTTGGTAGAGATTTATTTGCTATAATTCAGATTGCATAATTCATGTTTCTTTCTTGTGTGAGACTAACCTTGGCTCATTTCAATGTACTTGTCCATGAGCGTTTTGCAGAATTATGACATTCTTGGTTTCAATATTTCTTTTCTGGACTAAGAAAAGCTCGTCTGCGCTGTCCCGTTATTCTCCACAAACATCCATCTTACTAAATCTCTATAGGAAAAAGGGAATTGGTTGGGTGAACTGCTAGCAAGAAGATATAAGCCATTATTTTGTTATAGATAAGAAATGAACGTGTCTGCCTGGGTATTTAATGTAGTTCTGCTCTCTACAAACATCCATCTTACTAAATCTCTATAGGAAAAAGGGAATTGGTTGGGTGAACCGCTAGCAAGAAGATATAAGCCATTATTTTGTTATAGATAAGAAATGAACATGTCTGCCTGGGTATTTAACATAGTTCTGCTCGCATACACTCAATGTTGAGATCTGCTAAGTAAATGTATATCAAGTTTCATGTTTATTTTGTTATTATGTTTAATAAATTTAAAAAGGACTTATAAGTATTTTGGCTGACGTTTGTTTCAGTGTTTTCTCAATTGTCTGAACCACGTTCATTAGCTTTTGCTCTCCCTGGGTTTAGTCCGGCACATTCATGTTCGTATATCCTGCCCACCCTTAAAATAAATGTCTAATTCCAGTTTTCGGACTAGTGGCACCCTCATGGTCAGGATATACGAAACAAAAATCTTTCGTCTGGCACATAGCTATAGTAATTTTAGCGCAACCAATGCAGGCCTTCAATTTTAAATCCCACATGAGATGTTGTTCAGACAATTGAGGAATATTTCTGTGTTGGAGGCAAGATTCAGTAGGTAGGGATCAGTTTGTTCTAAATGGTAGAAAGCAGTTTGGAGTAGGGGGTTCATCTTTTCAATATGAATACTTAATATATATATATATATATATAGTTAATTAAACAGCGTTCTTTAGAGTTATTACTGAACGGATGGGTCAGACAAAAAGATATTAAGAAGTTATACATTTATTTTGTTTCTTCGTTTATTAAAAAAAAAAAAAAATTAGCTGTTTTGTTCATAAAAAAAAAAAAAAAGCAAGCAAGGAGTTTAGGTTCGCGTTTAAAGAAAAAAGTAAACAGTTTAATTTTTGTGCTTTAAATATATATATATATATATATAATAAATAGCGATTGAACATTAAAAAAAGAAATAGATTGGCATTAAAAAAAGAAATAGATTGGCAAATAAAATCTTTTATGGCTGATATTTGGGAAAGCCCATTAGAGCATTTGGAGAGCCTGCAAGAGATGTTTCGATGTCATAAATGGCAGGAGACTGAACAAGTGGCAATTGCACGCCATTATTTACAAGGAATGGCTGAGGTTTGGTGGCATATCTTAAAGATCAAGCCACAGACTTTTTGGGATTACAGATGCAAATTATTGCACACTTTTTGGAATGAAGAAAAGCAGTAGCATATCTTCATCAATATATCACAAGAAAGATGTATTAGGGATAATGGAGAAACTTACACTCAGTTTTTCTGCAGACAAGCAGCAAGGCTGAAGTCATTGATAGCTTTCTCTTTGTCTGAGAGGCTGATATGCTGAATTGTATTGGGCAATATGCCAAGGGATATACATCAGATCATGTTGTGTAGTAGCAACATTCACTTTGAAGAAATGATCAAACTGTTAAATGAAATTGAACATAATCAGGCCCAAAAAGAAGTGGAGAAAAGAACAATGCAGGGCGATCAGATAATTTTGATAGAAAAAGGTCAAAAGAGTCAATTATCAGCTCCAATTAAAAAAAGTAAAGAAAGCCATAGGACTGTAGCTAATGTGATGGTGGATCAAGAAGAAACAGCATGGAATGGAGCTATGCAGACTTTCGCAATTGTCAGTATAAAGACTGGAGACATCATTACAGAAGCATTGGTTGATTCAGGAAGTCAAATGTCATTGCTCTCTAGTAAGTTTTATGTGAAAATAAAGAAAGACCAGCCCCGTTTGTATACACTGCCAATAAAAAGAATGCAGGTGACACTGGCCAATGGCAAGAAGGCAAATATTGAAAGCAAACAGGTGTGGTTACATTTGCATCTGGGTAACATAGAGTTAGACCATGTCTTTTTGATAATGCCTGGTCTCATACAAGATGTTATAATTGGGACTGATTTTTTGTACAGGCATGAATGTGTTTTGGATTATGACAAATGTTTATTTCTTTGCCAAGAAGTTTTGATGCCATTTGAAGGGCTAAAGAGTTATAAGCCACTTCAGGTACAGTGTGTTCAGCAGGTGAGGGATACCGGGGAAATGCAAAATAAAATTGTCGCAATCCATGTTAAAAGGAATGGAAGAACAACACCCTCTAATGGAACTGTTAAGGGAGTTCTATTCAGTTTTTTCGAATAGGCCTAAGATCATTGAGGGATATGTGCATCGCATTCAAGTTAAGGATGAAAGCCATTTCCGGAGTTGTTCATATCCCATTCCATTTCAATATAAGGCTGAAGTAGATCTTCAAATACAGCAAATGATTGAATGGGGGAGTTATTGAAAAGCACACATCTCCATATGTTAACCCATTAGTAGTAGTAAAGAAAAAAGATGGATCTGTCAGAATGTCAGAATATGTTTGGATGCCCGGTGGTTAAATGCCATTACTATTCCTGAAAGAAACATTCCACCTACAATAACAAAACTGCTCTCAAAATTTCAAGGGAAAACCATTTTTTCTACATTGGACTTGACATCCAGTTATTGGCAGATCCCTCTACATCCATTTGACCACAAATATACTGCCTTCCACTATTAAGGGCATACGTATGCATTTAAGGGTATGCCTTTTGGATTAATCAATAGTGGTTCAGGACTTCTATAGTGTTTGGATCAAGTGTTATCAGACAAAATCAAGAGTCTGATTGTGATATATATGGATGACATAGTCATCACATCTAAAAATATGGAAGAACATATGGAACACTTGAAAATGTTCTTAATGGAGTGTTACCAGAAAAACATTACCATCAATTTACAAAAAAAGTTGCCTGGTCCAGGAGGAGGTTACATTTTTAGGCTTTTTAATTGGGAAAGAAGGGTATTAAACCTCATCCCAAGAAACTAACAGCGATACAACATTTTCCCACACTCACTAATAGGCGTCAGGTACGGTCTTTTCTGGGATTATGCAATTTTTATCATAAATTCTATGAAAATTTTGCATTAGATGCTGCAAATTTGGTTCAGTTATTGACAAAAGACCAAAAATGGGTATGGGAGTACAAACAGGAGCAGGAATTTCAACACATTAAAAACAAGTTCTTGGAACAGGTGGTTCTAGCCTACCCTGACTTTTCACAAACTTTTTATGTTCAGACCGACAGCAGTGGGCAAGGGCTTGGAGTCGTGTTATTTCAAATTGACAAACAAAAACATCACAGAGTGTTGTATTTTTGTAGCTGCAAGCTAAAAGGGGCGGAAAATAATTACACGATGACAGAAAAGGAAGCTTTGGCCATTGTTTGGGCTTTCAGTAAATTCAAACAATTCCTGCTTGGGTCAGAGATTGTTGTAATTACGGATCATAAGAGCTTGGAATTTCTTAATAGCAGTTATTTATCGAATGATCGATTGATACATTGGAGTCTTACACTACAGAAATTCCAATATAAAGTTCTATATTGTAAAGGAAAGGAAAATATTGTGGCGGATATTTTGAGTCGCCATCCCATAGATCTGACCCCACATCATCTTGAGCCCAACAATCTAAGTATTGCAGCATTCACATTGACCATAGATGAGTCCATAGAGCAACAATTAATAAAGCTATCTGAAATACAGGAGACCAGCCCAGAGTATGTACAAATCATGACATATAAGAAAGGAATAGGAACTTCAGACCCCAGTGATACAGCAACATTGGAAAAATACAAAGCCTATAGAATAAAAGATGGTGTCGTGCAATACAGAGTTGCCTCAGAACAAGACTCATAGTGAATTCTTATACCCCAAACACTCAGGAACAAACTTATAGAGTATATACATCACCTTTATGGACACTATGGACCACGTAAAGTAGAACATGTGCTCAGGGAAGTATTTTACTGGTCAAGTTTATATTCAAATGTTGTATCAGTTTTGGGAAAATGTCATGTGTGTTCACAAACTAAATATGTAAATAAGAGATTTACTGGGATCTTGCAGTCTATTTTAACACACAACCCTAATGAAATGTTGGCCATAGATTTTTATGGGCCTTTACCGGCCTATAAACGATACCAATACTTAATCGTAATGTACGACATATTTTCTAAGTATGTAACTGCATATCCATTAAGAAAGGCGGATACACGAAGTACTATCCGGATCTTACAGGAGCATCAGTTTCCTAAGATTGGTAGGCCCCAGATGATACTTACAGATCATGGGACACCCTTTAAATCTCACCACTGGAAAAAGTGGATTCAGCAACAGGGCATTCAGCATGTATTAACATCTATTTGTAATCCTCAATCGAATCCCTGTGAGAGAGTCATGAGGGAGTTAAACCATTTATTTCAGCTTTATGTCAGTGAAAATCACCGTGGATGGGTGAATCAGACGGGAAACATCACTAACTACATAAATTGGACACATAATGAATCTACAGGGTTTGCCCCCATGAGATTACATTTTGGACAGAATTATCCAATGCTGATAAAGGCTCCCTTGCCTGTAGATTGGGACAAAATTGATAAAGAAATGGATAAAAGAAAGTCTCAAATAAAGTTGAAACATATAGCTGAAGTACGCATAAAGCGGGGAAATCCACGACCATGTAGATTCGAGGTAGGGGACTTGGTTTTTGTATGAAAACCTCATGTCAGCAATCCAACCCAGCATCAATATAAGAAAATTTTCCCAGTATATGAGGGACCCTTCACTATACAAAAGAAAAATAGTCCGAATGCCTTTGCATTGGAAGATGAGTGTGGGGTTTATGGATCTTATAATGCACGAAGCCTTAGGCCAGCCATCTAAAAGATAGGAGGTACACTTAAGGAATTGATCTCAGGGCAAATGGTCAGCCAGGGGGAGGGGATTTAAAAGTTTTAAATGTTGGGGTTTAAAGTTTGAAAAAAAAAAGAAATAGCAAATAGATGCTTTTATTTTTATTTTTTGTTGGCATGAAGGGGCAGTTGAACTGGATACTTTATCTGATTCTAGGGTTCTATCATGTAAATTAGAAGAAAAAAAGAAACAAAGTTTTATATGTGCAATAACACACATACTTATTTATTTTGAAATCTTATATTTTTAATTCTAAGTTGGTTTTAGTATAAAATATTTTTTTTTTATGATGCTTGTTTTCTTTTAAAATAATTAAAAGCAAACAAAGTTTAATTAGTGCTCTTATATTGTATTTTATTTAAACTAAAAAAAAAAAATTAATGTTGATGTATTTTAAAACTTAGATTTAGTTTTGTATTTTTTTTTTCTAAAAAAATAATATCATTTTTGTAAGATTAAGCCCTGTAAGATATTGTTTTTCTAATTAAGATTGCGCGGGAGATAACGAAGGACATAAATAGCTGGGTAATTTATTTTTTGTTTGATTAGAGAGGAGGATTCAAAGAGACTATTCTGTTCATTCAGTTTTTATTGCTCACCTTCTTCTTATTGAGAATTGATCCAGATTTAAGCTGTTATTGAACTGTTGCATTGTAAAAGTGACTAATTTTTTTTTTTGATATTGGTGCCACGGGAATCACCAAGTTGAATTTCCATTGACCGATAATAACTCTATTTGCTGCGATAATAGCAGTCATTCAGATGCCATTCCTGTAATATACGCCATGAAGAATCTCCACAACATGATGGGCTGAGCCTTTCCAAAGATGAATCTCCGGAGCTCCAAATTGTGACTTCCATCATGACCTAACTGTCAAGTCCAGAGTGGATCCCGATAATGCCTCCAGATTTCTGAACCTGTAGTAAATGGCATCTGTTGTAGAGGACTCTATAAACCAAGCTTTGTGTGAACATTATCTCGAGGTAACTTACCTTTTCATATCAAAATCAGGGCTAAATCTCTAATTAAGTCTCTCACAAATCTCAGCTTAATCTTAAAAGGAAATTATATTTACGATGTGTAATTTATCAATTTAAATATTAATGTATTTTTGTTTATTTTACATTACAATCTTAGTAGCAAGATTTTCAATCTTAAAATGTTGCTTGTTCGAGAGTGTAGGGCGAGTGATATTTTATATCCTTAATAATTTCTCAGTTTTATGATTAACCCTTGTTAAATGCTCAGACTGACCTTAATAGTTTTCTTTTATTTTTGTTTGTTTGTTTGTTTGCTTCGACGTTAAACTAAATCAAACTTGGCTTTGGCTAGCAATTTCTAGGATATATAATTTATTTATTTTTGGTAGAGATTTATTTGCTATAATTCAGATTGCGTAATTCATGTTTCTTTCTTGGCTTGTTTCAATGTACTTGTCCATGATTGTTTTGCAGAATTATGACATTCTTGGTTCCAACATTTCTTTTCTGGACTAAGAAAAGCTCATCTGCACTGTCCCGTTATTCTCCACAAACATCCATCTTACTAAATCTCTATAGGGAAAAGGGAATTGGTTGGGTGAACTGCTAGCAAGAAGATATAAGCCATTATTGTGTTATAGATAAGAAATGAACGTGTCTGCCTGGGTATTTAACGTAGTTCTGCTCGCATACACTCAATGTTAAGATCTGCTAAGTAAATGTATATCAAGTTTCATGTTTATTTTGTTATTATGTTTAATAAATTTAAAAAGTTCTTATAAGTATTTTGGCTGACGTTTGTCTCAGTGTTTTCTCAATTGTCTGAACCACATTCATTAGCTTTTGCTCTCCCTGGGTTTAGTCCGGCACATTCATGTTCGTATATCCTGCCCACCCTTAAAATAAATGTCTAGTTCCAGTTTTCGGACTAGTGGCGCCCTCATGGTCAGGATATACGAAACAAAAATCTTTCGTCCGGCACAATATATATATATGGAAAATTACTATAGTTTAATCAACAGGTTTCATATTTTCTTTAGACAACTTTGATACAAAACACTCTATGGGAAGTATATTAATAACTATTATTAATCATTTATTAAGTTAAATATTACCTCTAGCCCAAATATATATTTAATTTTTACTTAATGGATAATGCATCTTCAGGTGTTGTAGAGGTATCAATATCTGATTTTCTTGCCAGGTATTGACATCTCTGTAACACTGCAGATGCATTGTTCATTAAGTAAGACTTAAAATATATATTTGGGCTAGGGATAATATCTAGCTTAATAAATGATTAGTAACAGCAATTAATATATTTCCATAAAATGATTTGTATAAAAGTTGTACATCAGAAAATTTGAAATTTGTCAATTAAACTATAGTAATTTGTTATCTAGATATATACTGAGAAAATGATGAAAATATATGTGAGAAATTATAGTCTGGGCCAACTGATGAACACTGGTTCAGCATCAAATTCCCATCTCAGGTATCATTTATCTTTTTCACCTGTATTTAATCATATGCTTCAGCAATGTATTGGAATAGGAGTTTGAAATATATTTAAATACATATTTGTAAAAATAATTTAGGCGCTATTGCACCTGAACGCAAAGCTATTTTATGCTTAAAACAAAATAAAATTAAACTATTCTGAGTGCTTTCAAGAGACGTGCTCTCATTATCAAAGTTCCAAGTGAATTAATGATATGCAAATTATGCAAAGTTTAAGATTAATTGCTACATTTTCTTGAAATTGTGAAGCATGTGTCCTTGAAGTTGATGGCGTTGCAATCCATCGCTATGTAGCAGACCTCCTTCACTTTTCTTTTTAAATCGTGCCTTTCTTTGCAGACCAGGCTGACATCTTGAGTTTCACACTGGTGTCCAGTTATTTTTTGATGAATTGCAAAAATTGAATAACGTGATGAATCTGATTGAGCTTTAATATATGCATATTTATGTTGCTGTAATCTGGTTTCTATTGCTGCCTTCGTCTCCCATAATATGAGGCTCTACAATTTGCATGAGTGCATGAAATATTATAAATGGCTTGAGGTGTTTGAAATAGTGCTAATTTATCTTTAGTGTTGTTAAGCAATCTGTTAGAACTGGGAGGGGTGTGAAAAGTTAATTGAAACTGTCTATTAGAAATTTCATAAAATTTATTATGTAAATTAGGAATGTATGGCAGCAGCAGCCTGTGTGTATTCCCATTGAGTGTATTGTTGGTCACTTTATTATTGAACTGTATAATCTTTCTGTCGATCAGCCTATGTTTGAACCCCATCTTTAGTAAATCCTCTCTGTATGGTATTAAATTTGTCTTCCTGTCTGCATCCAATTTACACAGCTGTTGGTTCCTGTGCAGAAAAGATGTAAGCCCAGCTAATTTATGACTGGTGGGTGTGATGGAACTGGGTTGGATATGTCCTCTTACTTCAAATGGCTTCACAACCATTTTGTATGTCATGTGTGTGTTTCACGTTGAACCAACAAATCAAGATATTTTACTTGCTTGCTAAGATCTTCCCATTCTATATTTAGAGAGAGCTGTTCTGGAGTTCATTTTTGATTTCATTAATGACATCAGTGTTAGCAACTATAAACAGATCATCCACATAACTAGTGTAGATTTTAAAATCTGATAAGTTGTCATATTTTGGCAAGATATGTTGTTCATAATTGTCAATTACAATGCTGGCAATAATCCCACTAATTGGAAGACCCATAGGCCATCCATCCTTCATGTAATACCACTCCCCATTAAACATTGCCATTATATTATTATGTAGCCAACTTAAGAACTCAATTATAAATGTAATCCAGGCTTGGTCTATATCCCTGTGAATCAATGCTTCCTTTATGATATCTATAGATTTTGGTCTGTCAATGGAACCATACAACTCGGTTATGTCCATAGCTGCTAGCCTTGTGTCTGCATTTATTTGTCTTTTTTTTGATTTTTGCCACAAACTCAAATGAAGACTTTATTGTGTAACTACCAAAACCCAACCTTTGAGGCCTGCTACATAGCGATGGATTGCAATGCCATCAACCGCAAGGACACATGCTTCATGATTTCAAGAAAATGGAGCAATTAATTTTAAACTTTGCATAATTTGCATATGATTAATTCACTTGGAGCTTTGATAATGAGAGCATGTCTCTTGAAAGTGCTCAGAATAGTTTAATTTTATTTTGTTTTAAGCATAAAATAGCTTTGCGTTCAGGTGCAATAGCGCCTATATTATTTTTACAAGTAGATTTTTCACGCAAAGTTTTTGAATCATTTTTGAATTACAACATTAAATACATATTATATAAAGTTAAGTTTAAAGTATCTCTGAAAATAACGTGAATATGATGTTAAATTGTAACATATGCTATATGGATTATTTGACATAATGTATGTTTCTAACATATCTACAGTGAAGAGGATAGTCTAACTTCTAGGATGATGGATGATTCCATCTCGGATTAAGCTAAATCACAAATGCATTGATTATAAAAAAACATCTTGCATATGTTATATAACTCAATGGAAGTTCCAGTTATTTCCTGTTCAAGTTATGTATAATCTGAGTGAAATTTATTTAATAACAGAAGACATAAAAAAATATTTGCATCTAGTAATAAAAATGAAATTAAAAAAAGTGCATCAATTATTGAAATCATTGTTTGTTTCAATATATAAACTATGATTTATTGAAATATTTATTTGAAAAAAGTCAATCCATCTATCCTTAAAAATTAAAGGCAAAAAGTGTTTCAATTAACTCTCATTACAGCATTATATTATCAGCTCAATTAAATAAAGATCTGTAGAAAAATATGTTTCATTGTAGATTATTGCATCAAATATTCAATGTTAACTGTGTATATATTTTTAAATAATTTGATAAAATTACATGGTACAAAGAGTCAATTTTGCATATTCCTAAAGGTTTGTGATGATGATGTTTTAGTTGGATTTTTATATTGTACTATTTCCATCATCTAATATGAGTATTGAATGTCTTTAGAATAATTTAACTTTATTTAAATATTCCAAAATAAATAAAGTTAATTTTTTTTAAAGACATTCAATACTCATATTAGATGATGGAAATAGTACAATATAAAAATACAATCAATTTTGTATAATTTTTAATTCTAAATGTTACAAAAATATACTATTTATTTGAAAAGTGGGCCCATACTTTATTATAAATTTACCAATTTTTGAAACATAAACAAGTAGAATCTATTATAAATAAAATATGAAAAAACATTATTGTGAAAAATGATGATGTATTAGACAGAATAACAAAACAAGTCATTCAACTTAAAAAAAAACAACAAATGCGTATAATTTAATTTTAATTGGAAAACAGCTGAGAAAGGAAAGAGATGTAAGTAAATTTGGTTATGGAGCCATAAGTGAGATATTCTGGAATTTTCAAGAAAAACATTAGTATTAATACTTTTCTCTTTTTTGATAAAGTGGGCATAAAATTATCCAAATGAAATTATGGTTGAAATGAATTATATTTTTGTTTATAAAATACATATTTCGACATCATAAAGTGTCTAATAGATTAAACACAGGAAATGGTCATCCATTAGAGTGATATAAAATATATGTAATGCAAAGTATATAGATACAAGCTAAAAGTAGACACAGAGAATTTTTACACTTCAAATTTAAATGAGATCTTTCAATTTTTTTCATATGTTAAAAGACTTTATAGACACAGCTAACTTAAATGAGATCAACAGCTAGCTATTCATATAACTGCTACAAAATGTAGTGATTAATGTGTAAATGTTCAATTGACACATTATAATAAATGAAAAAAATACAAACTATGGAAAGATTTAAAAAGAATGCATGTAGAAAAAGTGATTATCTGGTTATCTGGAATTTTGTAAAATTATAACAAAAAAAGTTAATGATAACACGAAAAGCATAAATATAATGTTGCGAAAAGGAATTGTAAAAAAGTCCCCAAAATATGAAACAATATTTCGATATTATAAAGATGGTTGTTTTGGCAATAGGAAGAAATAAAAGATGGCCTTATTATAGAGCAAAGTAGATACAATATCATAAAATTTGGTAATAATAAAGTAAAAAAAAAGGAAAATAACTTCCATAATTATACCAATATTTAAATTTTTTAGTATTTTATATAAAGAGGAGACATTAAATTATAACAGGTAAAAGTCTCCATACAGTAGTGCCACTCAGTGCAAGCCAGAGTAATCAAAGGATGCCAGAAGGCCTGAGCATAAAATCCCTATCTAGTGCCTACTCATCCAATATCCCCAGACTAGTTTCTAGTTTGTGTATTTCATCAGTGAGGAGCCTTGGATCTGAGGAGCATTGCATCTAGATCTTAGTATCTAGTCTGGAGATAATGGATGAGTAGGCACTAGATAGAGATTTTATGCACAAGCATTCTGCATCCATTGATTACTCTGGCTTGCACTAGTGGCACTACTATATGCCTGTTTTAACAGCTTGAGCAAGAATAAGAAATGGTGATATTGTGACATTAAATTATATTTATTAAGAATGGAAATGCTCTAGAAAATGATAGAAATATTATGCATATTTTAAAAGAAAAATGTAAATACATAAATTGTAGAGAAGTCGCTGTCCAAGCTATATACAAAATATTTAAATAGTGAAGAAAATAATCTAATGGTTTAGTATTCAGGAATTGATATTAAGTTAAAGTGACAAAATTGAGCTATAATCTATGAATCACAAATTCCAAAATCTACCTCTCTACTAATGCACCAAATCACACAAAGTATAGTGAAAATGTAAAAGCTGATCAGAAAAAAGCATTAATGATATTGATATTTAAGAATGATCAAAATGCTAGATATTTGAGACCTATCAATACTCTGCCAGTTCTAAATAATATCTTTAAAGATCATTATAACTCCAAAACAATGGACTCAACAAAAAAATAAACAGCTGAATTTGAACCATAACAAAAATATATAAATTAGATTTATAAATGACTTTAGCACAATAGATTATATTTAGGTATGATGAAAAAATGTATAAAGAATCAATAAGCATGAATTACCATTATACTTTGTATTTGTAAATTATTAAAGACAGTTTATTCTGTATGTCTATATGTAATTAGCAGTGTTATATCAGGAATGTACAGGTTTCATACATACTCCAGCTAAGAAGTTGAGGCTTCTAGTATAATAGGTTAGAAATCACTAAACACCACATGATCACCATTTCTTATGCTTACTCAAACAATTTATTCTCCATACAGTAGCACCATCAGTGCTAGCCAGAGTAATCAATGGAGACAAGAAGGTTTATGTATAAAATACCTGATTTCCATACAATAGTGCCATCAATGCAAGCCAGATTAATCAATGGATGCAGGAAGGTTTATGCATAAAATCCCTATGCATAAACCTTTTTGCATCCATTGATTATTCTGGCTTGTTTATGCATAAAATCCCTGATTTCTATACAATAGTGCCATTAAAGCAAGCCAGATTAATCAATGGATGCAAATGCATAAAATCCCTATGCATAAACCTTCTTGCATCCATTGACTACTCTGGCTTGCAATGATGTCACTACTATGTGAAGTTTAGCCTCTGCATAGTAGATTAGCAAAGTCATAAATTTCAAATGTACTGTAATTGTCTTTGAAAACATAAAAGACATTTTTCTCTTTGTAACTTTTATTTAACATTTTTGATATCTACAAAACAAATAACTTTTTATTAATTTTTTAAAGGCATTTTTAAAAAATAATAATTTATTTTTAGCTTTCTAGTAATTCTTTTTTTTACAATAATTTATCAAATAGATACATGCATTATACTGATGTACAAAATCATGCTGTAATTTTTAATACACAGTTATTTCCGTTGTCTGCTCATACTAAATTAGTTTAATTTCATGAATTTAATATATTATGTTATCATCAAAACTCTTTATAATTATTATGTTTATTTGAATTAAAAACAAAATTTAAAAAATTAGTCATCTCTGCAATAAGAATTAAAGTAATATTTTTAAACTACTAACAAATATTAATTCTGGATCATAATCTATATAATGCTACTTAGCAATATTAAACCAAATCCTAACTTATCTTATTCTTTTAGCAATGTTTAGTTATAAAATAATTCTTAGAAATCTGTTTGAAAAGCTGTTTGGCATGATTTGAGGTTATGATGCAAATAATCTAAGAATTAATGGATTATCTCATGAAAATATTATCTCCCAAAGTATAAGTTCAACCCTTATAAGATAACTTAACTCAATTATCTCTATATGTACAGTAAAAAAAAAAACTTAAGCAATAGAATAATTATAGCATACAAATTAAGCTCTTGGAGTGTCTAAACATTTTTTACCCAGACTTAACAATAAAGCTAAACTGAAATTGAATTTCTTATATGTTGTACAGTCTCATCAATGTATTAAAACCACGGATATTTTTAGTTATTTATTTCAAAAGTAGATGGAAAATACAGATAATGAAATAATTTGTCAATAAAAAGAAAATATGAAGATTTTAATAAACCCATTGGAAAATCGAGTTGGAATCTTTTCATATTATGTAACAAGGCTTGTGAATATTCAATTGTCTAAAATATTTCATATGCTAAATAAACAAATGTTACCTATTTTGTGTCTTCATTCAAAAACTTAATTATTTCTAGTATACTGATTTATATATTACATAAAAAATATTGGATAAAGGTAAACTATCATTAATATCAACATTACTAATTTAAAAACATCTACTGTCTATGTCAAAATTATAAAGTATTGTTTTGGTATATTGTTTTAATTATGGCTATGTAAAAAAATATGCTTATATAAATATAAACTTATTTAGTATTTTTAAATACTATAATGTTATTAATGAAATAATAATTCCATACAGTTTACAAAACATATTCAATATATATAAACCATAAATAATAAAATTAATGCCTATTTTTATTTAAATCAAAGTTTGGCCTAGAATGAGAAAGAAAAAGGTTATCATGGAAATATAAAAAGCTCACAAATATGAAAAGCTCACAAATTTAAAAAAGCCTTCCAATCAGAGATTTTTGATTAAATTGATCTTTTATCAGTGATAATCTGTCTGTATATAGATAGATTGATAAATAAATATGTAGATAGACGAATAGACAGATAGAAAGATAGGCAGATAGAAATATAAATAGATAGGTAGCCTGTTAGATATGTAAGATCATAACTAGCGATGTATATGAATAATAATAGATAGATGGATATATAGATATACAACTAGTTAAATAGATAAATAGGTAGATGGACAGATAGCTGAACAAAAATACGAATAAATCCATTGATAATTGTCATAATTATCAATTTTTAAAAATGCATATTTATGTTTTAATCCTTAATATATGTTATTCTAAAGCGATTAAGCATTTCCTAACTTTCACTAGTAATTTTTAAAGATGTTTTAATTAAGCAAAATATCTAAAAAAATAAATAAATCAGAAATGCTTAATCCAACTTAGTTATTATTTATAAAAAAGTTGAAACTAGCTTTTGTTTAACATCAATTTTAATTTTAAATGCCTCTGATATTGTATAAGTAGTAATAAGCTTCTTTTCATTCAATCACATAGAAGCTCTATAATATAAATAAACTTCAGTCGACAATCTATTGTTCTTTAAACATCATAATAAAAAGCTAATGAATAAAAGGACTTTTAATTTTGTAATTTTCACATTACTTTTTATATTTGTAATTACATACACATAAATTTGCACTATACAGAATATGTATATTTGTGTGTGTTTGTATTACATAATATTTTTATTTGTTTATAGGAACACTTGGAAAGGATCAAGTTAATGAGGACTATAGGATATGCTATGTCTTTACAAGCCTTGTTAATCGCCCTTTTTTTGCTGCTATGTATGAAGTAAGTAAAATTTGTGTTAAACTATTTTAAATAATTTTTAAAATTAAAATAATTGTCAAGCGTTGGTGGTCGAGTGGTCAGCACAGCTGGCTTACAAGCGGTTGTCCCGGGTTAGCGGGTTCGCTTCCCGACCTATGCTATGACACATGAAAAAAAAATTAAAATAATTTATTATATTTAATGTACAATAATTGGAAAATTTTTATTCTCTTTCTTTAGCATATTAAATAAAATTTATACATTTACGTAAAAAAAAGTATATATAAAGAAATTCCGTTAAATTATTAATAGTTACATCTAAAAACTATGACAATCTTTTTAGTTATATATGTATAAAGTAAATAATCTTATATATCCATCGTTAGGCACATATTCTCCACCATCTCTCTGAATAGTAGACAAAATATTACTCATAGAAAAATCAATACAGTGGCAAAACTCTCCATACCGTTGCATCACTCAGCGCAACCCAGAGTAATCAATGGATGCAGTAAGATTTGTGCATAAAATCTCTATCTAGTGCATACTCATCCAATACCCTGAGACAAGTTTCATGCTTGTGGCTTTCATCAATGAGATTTTGGATCTGAG
This sequence comes from Epiperipatus broadwayi, assembly GCA_028023455.1. Lineage (NCBI taxonomy): Eukaryota > Metazoa > Onychophora > Udeonychophora > Euonychophora > Peripatidae > Epiperipatus > Epiperipatus broadwayi. The sequence goes on along the minus strand of JAQFVV010007437.1, from coordinate 18,336 downwards.
ATCACTGCACTTAGATCTTAGGATGTACTCCAGCAGCTACATTTTACCTTGTTGGCTAACTATAAAGATTTGAGTTCAAAATGAAAACACAATAATGTTTTCAATTTAAGTTCATTAGCTTGTATAGTTGTATAGGACTGAACACAGTTCAGCATCCATACTTTTTGGTGTCTTTGGTTCTTTAACATCCTATTGGGCAGGATTGATATACCACTAAACATCACATGATCATCATTTTTTATGCTTACACAAGCTGTTTATACAGAGGAAAAGTTCTCCATACCATAGCACTAATCAGCGAAAGCTTGTGTAAGCATAAGGAATGGAGATAATGTGATGTTTAGTGGTTTAATACCAATCCTGCCCAATAGGATTATGGTGACTGTGGTTATTAAAGAACCAAAGACACTGAAATGTATAGATGCTAAACAGAGTTCAAATTTACATATCTATACAAGCTAATGAACTGGAATTGAAAATATTATTGTGTTTTCAGTTTGGATTCAAAGCTTTATAGTTAGCTAATAAGATAAAAGATGGCTGCTGGAGGGTTGCATTAGATCCTAAGATCGAGGTGCATTGCTCTCAGATCCAAGACTTTTCACTGATGAAAACCACAAACTAAAAACTAGTCTGGACATATTGAATGAGTAGGCACGATAGTGATTTTATACCCAACTCTTCATGCATCCATTGATTACTCTGGCTTGCACTGAATGGTACTATTGTATGGAGAATTTTGCTTCTGTGTAAACAGCTTGTGTAAATATAGAGAACGGTGATCATGTGACATTTAGTGATTTAAAAAAAAATTAACTTGGTGAAATCTATTAACAATAACTAGAGATAAATTTACAAAATAAATTTTCTGTGAATTAGCTACTTGATAATTTAAAAATTTTTGGAAGTGAAGATACCAATTTAAACTTTATTACAAATCCAGCAAGGTACAATCATTTTCATTTAATAATCAACCCTTCCAATAAACTTCACAAATATTTACCTATCTTCTCAGTTAAATTATTTCTCTCTGAAAAATCAATTTTAAAGCATCTACATTAATTTTAATTCTTGACTGTTTCTTAGGTGCAAATGTTAATCTATGTCCAGATCTCATAAAATTTGCATCAAGTAAAATTAGCATATTCCAGGCATCTACATTAAAAAAAATTTGAGATCAATATTATCATCATCAGTTTTAAACAGTATTGATACACTAAATAAGGTTTATATTAGTTAAATCCAGTTTCTCTGATTTATAACTTCTCCATATCATATTAGCAAACTTTCTTATTTCATTTACCTAACCATCTGATATGTAGTTTCTTTCTATTTACTGTAACGGTCTCTGCCTTCTTCTCTATACGCATTGAGCATGACATGCGAATCCAGTTCAAGACTTCATCAGTTCATATATAATCAACTTTTCCAGCAATACATCCAATTCAATTCATTTCATACTCTTAATTTTTTCAATAATGGCAATGATATGTGTTTGTTCTCTCCCCTATAGAAGTTTATTTCCGGTGTTTTTTTTTTACTCCCAACATACTGTTTTTTATATTTTATTGAATGACTCTGCCTTGCTCTTTTATTAAATGCCAAAATCTCAATTTCATTAGTAAAAAGAAGTAAATAGATTTAGTTAAAACTTTTTCTTTTAATCTCTTAGATATAAGTCTTGTTAATAGTAAGTTCATTCAAAAATATTTTATCCAAATTTAATTTTACAATTAACATCATACATCATATTCCCACTTGTATTAATAATCTTACCAAGATATTTGTTTTTGTATGTTTTTCAGAATTTATGATTACCAGTTTTTATTTTCCTCTTGCGAGGAAGTTTATTTTGCATTATGTTAGCTTTTATTTTAAATTATTTAACTTCATTAATACTACTATGTTTTGCTTTATCACTCTTAACATTTTGTTTTACAATTACTCTTACTACTTAATTATTTTTATCATTAATGGTTCACTGAAACATTATCCAGACTGTGCAATACAGGTCATAATTTAGATAATCTTTATTAGGTTTCTATTATTTTTCAGAAAAGTAAAAAAAAAATTAACTATCAGTTGAAACTCTGTTCCAAATCCAATTCTATTATAATTCATTAGTTTTTGCACTGTTTGTGCAAATATCACAAATAAAAATTTCCTGTCTGTTAATTTGTATTCATTATTGGTTTCTCAGTGTGAAAGCTGGTGCAAAAAACATTAGAAATGAAAATGGGAAATAAAGTATTGGTGTCAAAATTACGACATGGATATGATTAAAGAACATTAGTGTCATAATTAGTATAGGTAGATGATCGGTGACATAAGAGGTGGGTGATTACCTAGCTGTTCATTAATGTAAGTGACTGAAGACATTAAGGAACAAAGAGTATAGTGAAGAGTTTACAAGAAATAAATTCTAACCTTTAATGAATCAAATTTTATTCTATGGGATGCCAATATGTAGTTTTAGTTAAACATTGCTTGTTGGATATACACAATTCTCGTAACTGAACAATTTATTTCATATAAAACTAAATCAGTAAACAAAGAATAGCACTTGACATTATAAAAATCCAATCATTTGTTGTTAATTCAAGATTTTTCACATGCTCTACGTCTATTATAAAATCTTCTAAAACTGTTCATTATATTCATATAGACAATATTTGTCAATACACACCTGCAGCACAAAACACACTTATAAAATAATAATTTAAACATAATACATTAATTTGATAAATGAAGAACTATTGTAACCTTTTGTTAGGCAATATTAGTTTACCATTCTAAATTTTCAGAAAATAAAATAAAACAGTATATAAATGCATATCTTAATTTTCAAAATAGCTCAGTTGGTAGAGCGTTTGCCTTAAATTAGATATACAAGAATCTAAAGGTGCGAGTTCAACTTCTAAGTGAATATTGTCACTGTGCATATAGGCCAGCAACACCTGAAGAAGAGTGGAGAATAATACTACTCGAAACATTGTGTAATTACTAACCTGTATTGTCTATTTGGGTGTTATTACTAACAAGTTGTTTGTACTAATAAAAAGTCTTATTCTAAAAGCCATTTACTATACAAATTGATTACAGCAACATTTGTATAACGGTGCAAGTGAATTAGCTTAGGTTCAAAATCTTAGGATTCTGTAATTTTCAGTTATCAGATTGAATAGCATAAATAAGTAAATGTGGTTTGTAGATCCATAAGTGCATTAGTTTTACATTTGAATCCCAATACTGGCTAAAAAGGTAGAAACTAGAAATTGGTCTGGGAAGAAGATATTATACCATTCTAACATCTGATGTCTACTGATTACTCAAGTTTTGGCTTAGAGCAGTTAAAAGAGCATTGCTATAGAAAGCGTATACATAAGCATACAATATTATTATATTTATTAATTTTTAGAATACTTTATTGATCATGTAGTATAGTTATTATATAGTTGAAATAAATTGGTTTAAAAGTTTCCATGCTTTCTAAGAATATAAATGAAATTAAATTGATTTTATTTTTAAAAGCTTACATTTGTTTTTGAGAATAAAAAAGATAAAAAATTATATAACAATATTTTTTCTAGTTATATAATCTTTTTCAGTATTGTTTATTTATATATAAGTAAAAAAAGGAGACATAATATATAGTTCTATTTTACATAACTTTTTGACAGTAGGTGTTTTTACAACAGTAAATTAGTTAAATTATAGAACTATATTTTAAGGTAGAATTATTACATATTTATAAATAGGGTAGGTTTTGGTAGACAATACATGATTTATTCACATTTATGAACCACCTATTGTTGTGCAAAATGAAGTTTAATATGTGATTTATGAAGAATAGGAGTTGTAATTGAAGCTTTTAAAATGACTATTTATTAAGCTGCTGTCAAAACAGGTTATATTTGACAGATAATGAGATTAACTTAAACTTTTAGAAATATAAAAATCTTATTTAGTTACTATCCAAGTGTTTATATTAATGTCTTAAAAAATAATAAAATTTGGAATCCATCTTTTACTTATAAAGATTACATTATAGATTCATGATTTAGATAGGTTTTGACTGATATATTGCACTGTGAATCCTTTTCCACAACCCATTTACTAGACAATACTTGGTCAATGACATGTAATAACCAGGGCAGCCATTTAATACAATAAAATTATTATACAATAGAAACTATTTTTTAATTTTATTCAAAATTATGTATTCTTAATCATTACCTTTGATGTTAAATATTTCGTTATAGGTAATAAGTAGAAATAGACTTTCTTAACTGCAAAATTAATGATTGAGACATGTCATAACCAATATATATATATATATATATATATATTATACTGGGTGTGTTCGTATGATGATCCATCTTACAAACGCATCTGGTATAAATGGCTTTTCCCAAGATAGGGCAGAACCAGCATAAATGACAGTGAAATAAACATTTTCTTGTTGGAAAATGAAAAATTTAAAGAAACGCTAAATTGTGTATTTTAAAGTGGTATAATTTAAATAAAGAATTGACTGAAACTATTTTTTTCTTTAAATGAAAAGAGAGAAAGTAAAGACAGTTGGATATTTTGGGCTGAGTTAAGGCATTAAGAAAGGAAAAAGGGGTGGAGTCAGTCATATGTTCCATTTAGCAAAATAAATAAACTGTTAATATTTAAATTGTTTTAAATGAAAGTGTTAATTTAATAAACAAACTGAAATTTTCGAAAATGGAGCCAGAAGAAAGCCCAATATTTTTTAAAAATCCCCAAATAATAGGGGAAGAGAAAAAAGAGATATCTGAGACACAGATGTTGATGAAAATGATGATGAATATGATAAGAGAAATGCAAGAAATCAAGCAAAGTCAGCAAGAGTTCAAAGCAAAAATACAAAAAATCAAGCAAGGTCAGCTAGAACTCAAAGCAGAATTGAAGGGAGAAATTAGTGAACTCAGAGTGGAAATTAGAAAAATAGGAGAAATAAGACATGAGATAACAGGAAAGGTAGAGGAAAACCAAGAAATTATAGAGTTAGATTTAACTAAAGAAAGTCAGGAAGTTGAAAAGGAAGTTGAGTTTGCAATCAGTTGATTGAATTCAATTTATCAGTTCAGTTACTCAATCAGTTATCAGTCAGTCTTTTCATGCATTTGTTAATAAAGGCCATACAGTGTTGAGTAGCTATGGAAATCATACGACTTTTGCTCCAGCCTGAGTCAGATGAAACAGCCAACTTGCCCCATAAAAGTAATGTCTGCCTAACAACTTGAAAATCTGCTTTTAATATCTAACTGCCTTAAAGAATAATGCCATGGAATACTAAGAATTAAACCTTCACAAGAAAAAACCTCAAATCCAACCGGTTGGAAATATTTACATGTGAAGTAGCAACCAGCAAGAAGTCCAAGTTTAAATCCTATAGGTAATGAGCAACTTTTATTATTTCCAATTCTAATTAATGTAGCCATTGTAATCCTTAAAGTCTCCAGAGTCAATTAATAAATGAACTCAAAAGCATGCATAAAGAACTATTGATGTGCATGTTTTAAGTGCCTTCTATTACTTAATACTCTTTGTTATATTATATTGCATATCTTACTATAATATGAGTGTGTGCCTGAGGTTATGACAAGTCATTGTTTTATTTAATTAAGATTCATGTAAGTAGTTTAGAAGTCATGATAATAAGTACATAGTTAAAATAAATGATCTTTAAATGCAATATTTGCCAGTCAATTCTTTACCATTAATTAAAGCAATAATGTGTTAGATTATTCTTTTGATTGAGCTAGTCATGGGATATTTCGAGTGCTGGATTAGGGGCCTACTGTCTAAACACGTTAGTTCTCATAACTAGCTGGTGGCAGAGGTTTTCCTGAAAACAAATAAAATGCTTAGATAGTAGGGGTTTGAATCTAGCAGTCATGATGGGGAAATGGGATCATGTTATGCATTTCATAGATCAGTCTGATTATGGTATCATTGATAGCTCTGCTCTCGATGGTATTCTTCTCTCTGCTCGAAGGGCCGGTTCATTCATGTAATATTTATATTATAAAATTATGATAAATAAGGCTTTAAACCCAGTTAAACCTAGCAATTAAAGTACTCCACATCTCTTCTGAATGCATCTGGTATAATATATATATATATACTCTTCTTATCAGGTAATCTCTTCCCTCAGTGCTTAATGTCTTTGCACTTGGGAAACAAATATCAGTATGCACATTTCAGCTGAATCATACTTTTTATAATCTGAATGTAGAGATTATTTCTTAATGTTGAAGGACAAATGTATAAGGATAAATCTGATCTATATGTTTACACACATATTGAAGTTTAAGATTTTTATGTGAACTGATGCTAATCTCTAGGCTAATAAATGATTAGTAATAATCATTACCTTACTTATCAGAAGTAGTTGTTAACAAAGGTGTGAGTACCGACAATTTGACATTTGTAAATTGTAGAGTAATAACAACTCTAATAATATGTGATCACCAGGACAAAAACTCTCCACACAATATTGCCACTCAGTGCAAGCCAGAGTAATCAATGGATACAAGAAGATTTGTGCATAAAATCCCTATCTAGTACTTATTCATCCAATATCCCCAGACTAGTTTCTAGCTTGTGGATTTCATCAATGAGTTTTTGCCTCTGCTTTAACAGCCTGAGCAACATAAGAGATAGTAATCATATGATGTTTAGTGGTTTAATATGTGATCAAGGAATGACAAACTTTCCCTACACTGTTTGAATGATTCTCTACTGCCAGATGTAATATGTAAATAAAAAATGAATCAGTTTATACATGCTTTCTGGATTTTAAAAGAATAGTGAATCTGACACATGATATTAATCAGAGCTAATTTTCAAGTGTTCTCAAATGTTGAATGAAGTCGTAATAATGTAAGAATATAATCAAGGTTAATATAACTTATCTGATTCACTATAAGATTCAGAATGCAAATGTAAAAATAATTTCTTTTACATTTGTAAGTTGAAATCTGACAGCACAGAATGAAATATATTGGTATAAACAGTTTGCCATTTTCATATATATATATATATATATATATATATATATATATATATATATATATATATATATACACACACAATGGCATTATGATAGTTTATCTATCTGTTCAAAGACATTCATGTTATGGACCTTATGTAATGGTCATGCACACCCAGTGAGAATGTATATATGCTAAAATTATCCATAGTGAATATATTAAACGATTTTGATTTTGATTAATGATAATCTTTACATTGCACTCATATATTATGATAACCCTTGGTAATAGGATAGGAGAACGGTATACAAATATTATTAAAACGCTAGTGATGACTATGACAATTTATTCTTTATGGTGCAATATTTGCTACATTATAAGCTTTTATAAAGTGGATAGAAATTGTCTCTACTTTGAGAAAGAGTAATGTTAATGAGAGCGAACAAAATTTAAAAAATTAGATTATTAAATATATTCAACTTCTCAACAACTAATTATATATATATATATACCATAAAAAGTACATAAATAAATAAATTATATATGTTATAAACAGATATACTAGTTTAAATCTTAAACTTGATTCCAAAGATTGTAAAAGGGTCAAGAAAAAAACTACATGTGATGTAGAAAAAAAATATGGATCTAAGAACTAGATTAACATTCAAAACATCTTCAACTTGCAGTGGATCAACAAAAGTTAAAATTAATGTTTAATCTAACACTTGGTTCTAAGAAGTACTAAATAAAATTCTATAAGTGCTTTGTGCACAGACAATGAAATTTTAAATTTAATTGTATATTAAGCTCAGCACTTTCGGGAGATACCCCCATATTCATAGCTAGGTGTGTAATGAAAAATATCTATAATGCATATGATATGCAAATATATGTAAATTTGAGTACATTATTTACAATGTCCATTTTCTTGATATAAAAAAGCAAGCTTCTTTTCTGTTAATTGTTACAGGATCACTTGCTATATAGCAAGTCTCTTTAAAACCTTGCATTTTGCATCATTTCTCTCTGTACAAATGATACTGGCTGCTGATGGTTGAAAAACATGGCTGGTGGTTTTCTTGTGTTCGGTGAATACTGAATTACCAAATGCCTTGGTTTTGGTTCTATTATACAAGTATTTGAGCTGGGATAATCTGGTTGCAATATTTACCTTGGTTTCATCATAATAAGTAGTATGACAATTATTATGGGGGCAGGTGATTTTGTATACAATGTGAGGATTCAATTCGGGTGTTATTCTATCATTAGTATTATTGATTAATTATGTGCCTTATAGATATTTTCTCATTACATGCTTAGCTAGGAATATGGGAGTACATATCTCCCGAAAGCACTTAGCTCAATATGCAATTAAACTTAAAACTTCATTGTCTATGTGCAAAGCACTTATAGATTTATACACATCATTGATTTTTATGTTATACCTTATTTAAATAAAATTGCAGTTTTATTTCATTATTTATTTGTGCATTGTTTATACATAAGACTAATTATTAAGTGAAATTTTTTAGAGAGACTTTCCTTTTTGAGACTTTAAAAAAACAAAGTAGGAAAAATTTGTAAATATTCACTCCATATGTTCTTGTTATAAAAATTATTTTATTATATGTTTTGATATGGTAGACAACCTGTACAGTTTTGTTCAATAACATCCCCTACCAAACATAGTGAGTTTATTGTTTTTAATCATGAAATTTATGACCAAGAAACACAATGGTCTTATTTCTCGGATGTTCTAAACTTCTTAAATGAGGTGTCAGTCGAGTTTTCTTTAATGTTTTTATGTTGATGAATTTTCATTCTTTCCGGTATTTATATGACAACATATTGCTTGGTTGTGAAAAAAAAACCATCCAACGTAGTGTTTTGTTTTCAATGGGAAAAAGTTGAGAAACTGTGTTTTTGTTTTTAATGGGAAAAAGTTGAGAAACTTGAGATTAGTTGTCAAGCATTGGTGGTCGAGAGGTCAGTGACAGCTGCTTTAAAAGCAGTTGTCCCAGGTTAGTGGGTTCATTTCCCAGCTGATGCTATGACACATAAAAAAAAAACTTGAGATTAGTTTAATTTTATATATAAAAAATTGCTGAACTTCTGAGGTTAGTATGAGAAGGTTGGCACCAATGAAGACTTTGAGCATTCCATCATCAGATTTTCAATGAAATGGATAGCTGAAGTGTTGTGGTGTGGATTGAAGCCTGTCCATTAAAGTATGAAAATTGACTATCTTAATATAAGCTGAGCACTGATTGTATATATGTCTGAGATGATAATCTGGACCAATTGATGATTGCTAGTTTAGCACGAAATACGTTATTGGTGATTATTTATCTTTTCAGAATGTTTGATCAAGTGTATCAGCAGTTTGAGATAGCGTGGATAGTTAATGCTCGTGTGAAAGATTGAGTTCAAAGCCCTTATATATTACATATTGGAATGCAGGTATAAAAAAGCCTGTACTGTAGAAAAAAATTATATATTAAAAAAAGTTGAAAATGCAATTAATTTGAAAATTGAATGTGTATTTATTTGTAAAGACATATAAATATTGGAAATATAAATAAATTTGAATTTATTGTCAATAAAAATAAAAGAATAATAGCAGATAGAATGGCAAGATTAGTTATTTAACTGTTTTGTAGTTTAATCCACTGGTAGTGATGATGCTGGCTCTGAAATTCAATATTCATGGATCTAACTCTTTCACTGCTCAAACTTATGAACTCTCAAATTATAAAACATTCTGTTATTTTATATGTATTTAATTTAATAGGATTTACCAAAATTCAGCGTTATGTCCTGACAAGTTCCTATTAAGTAGAGAATATTTATAAAAAGTACGGAGTACTTTTGATCTGACACAACATTTAAAATTATCATTGAAAATTTTAATGATAGAATTAGTGTGTATATATATATTTTAAACAAAAAATATGCAGGAGAATTGACTGGAAAAATTTTTATATTAAGTTTTTGCCTTTTAAATGAAAGAAAAATGTTTTTTTTTTTTTTTTGGTTTTCAAAAAAATAAAAAATGTTCGTCTGCAGAATCTATAATGGCTTCAAATTAATTCAGTTCATTAAAATTCGTTCAGATTAACCTAAAATAGCATGACATTATCAAGCAGTAATGCATACAATTAAAAAAAAACACATAAAAAGAAGTTAAATAGCTAAGTACTACACAAGAAGAAATAAAATGCTGAACAATAGTATAAAGAAAATAAAGCATAAAAATAGAGGATAAACATCTCACTAAAAATAATTTGAAAGAATTATTTGAAATAAGAAATGCAAATAAACAGAAATAAACGTTTAGAATTTAAATGTTTTTTTATAATATCATAGTAGTACATGGAGTCTTTGTCTTTAAATATAAATGTACGTTGCTGTATACATTTTAATGTAATAAATAATAACTTTTTGAAGGTCATAGTACGTACGATTTGGATTTGAATAAGACTAAGTAAATTTGATATATATTTTGTTCAAATTTGGATTTTTTTTAAAGAAATTTAGTCTGTACCAAATCCAACTAATTATCCAATATTCACAGCTAAAAAATAATTCAAGAAGTCAAGTGTTGGTGGCCGAGTGGTTAGCACAGTTGCTTTACAAGCAGTTGTCCTGGGATTCGCTTCCCGGCCGACGCTTTGACACATAAAAATAAAAAAAAATTCAAGAATGAAGACTGTTTAAGCTTTTCAACGCTGATTGATAAGTTTGATGAATACAGACTTATTTTTCTTGGGTTACCTAACGAGATGCAATTATAGTGATCTTTTTAAGCAATGGGCTATTTAAAAGTTTTTTATTTTTACTTATTTATAAATCTTTTGACAGAATATCTTGATCAGTTAGAGGGTTCTTTTAAAATTAGTTATTCAAGAACTAAAGGCTAATTTTGACTCCTAAGCTGGCACCATTACTGATCAGACCAGCAAGAATAGAGAATAATATCCATGGAAACGTTGTGTAATCTACTAACCTGTGTTGTTGTTGTATATTCTTACTAATAGTTGTTTGTATTTAGAAAAGTTTAAATTTTTTTAGACATTCAATATTTAATGATAGATGATGGAAATGGTCCAACATACTATCACATATAAATCTTTTGATATATAAATTTGCACAGCAACAGCATCATTTGATCGTTCTATATTTAATAATCTATTTTCTGACATTATAAAGAACATCTGAGAAACTATTTGACATTATTTTGTGAAAATTTTTTGTTTTGTTGATTAATACATATATATAATTTATGTTGAGTTCATTTTATAAATGCGGATATTTCAAGCTAGAAATTCTTGACTATACCAACAGTTCAGTAAAACAGAAATGATTATTAACATTTATTAATTAGGTTAGAATTTATATTTTTTATATTTTTATTAAAAATTGTAGGTATTAGTTGGTTAGCCATACTGTGCTGCTAGGTGATGCTGCAGTACCCATCCAGAACCCCCAAGAAGCATGCAAGTGATAAATTTCTATCCAAAAATCGCTGAAATCAATGTAAAATTAAAACACCTAAGGTAAGAAATCGAAAAAATTATTTTAAAATCAAAATCAAAAAGAAATTGAAGAAACTGCTATAAAATACAAATAATAAAAACAGAAATATATGTCAAACGCAATCCCTCTCCCCCACATGAAGAAATCGATCAAAAATAAGTAAAATACAAATTACAAAAACAAGAAATTTCTCCAAAATACAAATGACAAAAACAGAAATCGGTCAAATATATAAAACACAATCCCCTCCCCGCATGAAGAAATCAATCAAAAATAAGTCAAATACAAATTGCAAAAACAAAAAAAAATCATGAATGCTATTTTGAAAAGCCTATGAAATAAAAGAAAAAGTATAATACTAAATCTCAAAAAAATTAACGTATGCTAAATGCTATTTACTGCTTTTTGTTTCAAAAACCTATAAAAGCAATAATTTAAAAAATGGTGGATTTTTTGAAAACTGAATTGCAGTATATTTTTAAAAAAAATCCTCTGACTTTTAATACGATTACATGGAATATCAACAAACAAAAAAACCCATTTAACCTATTTTTCAAAAATATACTAAATTCCATCAATATTTAAAAAATAGAAAACAATGCAATAATTAGAAAAATGGTGGATGGCAGGACAAATGAATTGAGATCACCCCTGGACATTATCTAACTAACATATAATAAGAATTCACAAACATTAATAATAGACTAATATGTATTAAGTAATTAAAATTTATAGATAACAATGAGCACATAGCGATCTGTTGTTATCTCTTAGAATAGATTTCAAAGCAGTGATTTATATTAGCTAAAAAGCAATGAGAACATTACACCAGAGAGCTTCTAATTGTCACTCACAAAAATTTATTAAGTTAATTATTCTCTGCTTTGAAATATTATGGCATATCATAACCTATGAATTCAAATTTAGAAATGAAACAAAATAATTAGAATAGAAAATAGGCATGACCACAGATTATAGAAAGGTTAAAATTATAACTCATTACAGTTACAGGAAATATTATTAAAAAGTTACATTTATAGATGAGACTATAAGTAATTCAGAATTTATAATTTAACAAACGTTCATTATAGCTACTTCATTTAAATATTATAGGTTTTTAAAATAGATTTATAGATATCTGTAGTGAAAAAATATTATCAATTTTTTTCCAGGCTGAGTTGTCTAGCATTTGTAATAGGCATCTTGATGTTTCCAGCATAAAAATCCATTAAAAAAACATTCAAAATTTGAGACTGTTTGAGCAAAATTATTTAGAGAAGCTTTTTTCAAACAGATTGCAGCACACTTAACTAACAGCAGCAGATTAAAGAAGGTAGTTCAACAGAGATTATTTGGTGGTTTAAAAAATACAAGAACAATAGCAGAATTTAATAGCAGTCTTTAGCAAACAATTATTTAAAGAAGGTAGTTCCACAAAATATAACATCCCAATGCAATTTAAAATAGACAAAAATCATTCACATTTTGAGTCTTTCAGAGCAAAATTATTTAGAGAAGCTTATTCAAACAGACTGCAGCATCTATAGCTAACAATAGCAGATTAAAGAAAGTAGTTCAACAGTGGGAAGTCTATTACATCACATTTCATTTTGCATGTATAAACTGTGATGGGAAATATGTTATAGTGTGATTATGTATATATCTTTTTAAATCTTTAATTTCTGTGTATCCACTTGCATTATTTTCCTAAGAATCTTATATAACATACATATATAACGAAATGTTTACACAACTTTTTATCAGTTTCTAACTTTTAAAATTGTATAGATATTTAGCTTTCTATTGTTAAATTTCTTAACTTAGCTCTTTTGTTAATCTTAGTAAAACAAAGGTGATCCCCAAATAAATAGAAAATGGTGCTGCGTGATCATATTTACTTTCACTTTAAACAAAGTTTGTTATTTTTAAAATTAACATTTAGCCTACATGCCATTTTAAAAGTTAGATAAATAATAGCATAAACATTTCATTATATATGTATGTTATATGAGATTCTTAGGAAAATAATGAATTAAATTGATACACAGAAATTAAAGATTTATAAAGATATATATAATCACACTGTAATATATTACATGAGTGACGTAATAGACCTCTCACAATCACTTGTGTAATAGCCTTTTCACATGAAAAATATAATTGCTTGGGCTCACAAATTTAATCAAAATGTAAATGAACTAGTCTTTTGAAATACCTGCTTAGTTTTATTATGATGTATTAATTATTTTTGAGTGCTAAAAATACAAGTTGTTGGTATTATTATTATTTTATAACAGTGTTAATATGGATTTTTTTACACAGATGAATATAATATTAAACATGCACAAACTTTCTGGAAACATTTCAAAAACTCACACTGAAATTTAAGTACATATAGTTAGTGTCTTACCATTTTTTCTTACTCAAAATGATGAAAATTTGAGATCTCCCAAAGACAGAACATGAGACAATAGAGTTCTTTCAAAGTAAAAGTGTTCTGTTCCTTTAAATTGCATTGGGATGTTATATTTTACAGAACTACTTCTTTAATAATTGTTTGCTAAATCCTGCAGTTAAATTCTGCCATTCCTGTTATATTTTTAAAACCACCAAATAACCACTGTTCAACTCTCTTCTTTAATCTTCTGTTATCAGTTAATTGTGCTGCAATCTGTTTGAAAAAAGCTTGTCTAAATAATTTCGCTCAAAAAGCCTCAAAATTTGAACATTCTTTTTAATGAATTTTTTTATGCTGCAAACATCAAATGCCTACTACAAATGCTACACAACCCAACCTGAAAAAAAATTGGTAATATTTCTTCTCCACAGATTTCTATAAATGCATTTTAAAAACTTATAATATTTAAATGAAGCTAGCTGTAATGAACGTTCATTAAATTATAAATCCTCAATTACTTATAGTCTCACCTATAAATGTAACTTTTTAATAATTTTTCCTGTAATTGTAAGCATTTATAATTTTAACCTTTCTATAATGTCCGACCATGCCTATTTTCTATTCTAATTAGTTTATTTCATTTCTAAATTCAAATTCATATGTTATGGTATGTCATAATTTCAAAGTAGAGGATAATTAACTTAATAATTTTTTGGGAGAGACAATTAGAAGCTCTCAAGTGTAATGTTCTTTTTTTTTTTTAGCTGATATAAATTGCTGCTTTGAAATCTATTCTAAGAGATAACAACAGACCGCACTCGTTATCTATATTTAATTACTTAATATGTATTAGTCTGTTATTAAGGTTTGTGAATTATTATTATATCTTGTTAGTTAGATAATATCCAGGGATAATCCCAACTCATTTTTCTCACCATGTAGCATTTTTCTAATTATCACTTTGCTTTTTATTTTTTAAATATTGATGAAATTTAATATATTTTTGAAAAGTAGGTTAATTAGGTTTTTTGTTTATTGATACTCCACATAATAGTGTTGAAAGTCAGAGAAATTTTTTTTAAAATGTACTGCAATTCAGTTTTTCCAACATCCACCACTTTTCAAATTATTGATTTCATAGGCTTTTGAAAAAAAAAACATTAAATAGTGTTTAGCATACATTAATTTTTTTTGAGATTTAGTATTATAGTTTTTCTTTTATTTCATAGGCTTTTGAAAATAGCATTCATGATTTTTTTTTTTTGTTTTTGTAATTTGTATTTGTCTTATTTTGATCGATTTCTTCATGTAGGGGGGGGGGGGCAGAGGGTGTTTTATGTATTTGACCAATTTTTGTTTTTGCAATTTGTATTTTAGAGCGATTTCTTGTTTTTGTAATTTGTATTTTATTTATTTTTGATCGATTTCTTCATGTGAGGAAGGGGGTTGTGTTTAAATATTTGGCTGATTTCTGTTTTTGTAATTTGTATTTTATAGTGGTTTCTTTAATTTCTTTTTGATTTTGATTTGAGAATGATTTGTTCGATTTCTTGCCTTAGGCATTTTAATTTTACATCGATTTCAGCAATTTTTGTATAGAAATTTATCACTTGCATGCTTCTTGATGGTTCTGGATGGGTACTGCAGTGCCACCTAGCAGGACAGTATGGATAATCAATTAATACCAAATGGTATATATAGGTTGACATGTAATTCTGTTCTTTCAAGCAAGAAATAAACATTTTTTATAAAAATTTTCCAATTAGTAAACTTCTTTATTTCATCCAATCATCTTCACGTATATTTTTCTCTAGATCCTTTACAAAACATTTTTTATCTGCTTTAGTATTTTAACTGCATGCCCATTATCATCTCTTCTAGTAATGTGTTCAATCTAGTAGTTTCATTTCAGTCTATTAATTCTTTCAATGATATCTGAGATACCAATTTGTTGTGTCATCCCAATATTTTATTTCTAATCTTTTCTAACTACTCATATACATCTTTACATACTTTATGATACAGTCTGGACTCCTCTCTCTCTATATATATATATATATGAAAAAACAAATACAAGTTAATCACGTAACCTGCTATCACTTGTTATTTATGTCCAAAAGATGGCGCTATACCAAAACCGCCGAACAAGTGTAAGATTTGTTTTACATAAATGAAAAAAGAGTCAGAAATTAACTACCTCTTTCATTTGCTCACTCCCAGATCAGCTGATTTCAAGCTGGTTTGCTATCCTCAGTGGGAGATAGAGTATAGAAACTAGATCTAAAACACTGACTCTCAAGTGTTTATGCAAAACGTTTCTATCAGATTGCAAGCGTGAATTTTTCAGACCGGTAAAGTCTTCAAACCCAGCCTAGCAAGCTAGATATTTATATGGGTCTGATCTCAGTTCAGAATCGCCATATAATCAAAGTCTCTGCAATATATATCATTGCAAGAAAACTCTAAAGGTACATTTATGAAAAAACAAATACAAGTTAATCACGTAACCTGCTATCACTTGTTATTTATGTCCAAAAGATGGCGCTATACCAAAACCGCCGAACAAGTGTAAGATTTGTTTTACATAAACGAAAAAAGAGTCAGAAATTAACTACCTCTTTCATTTGCTCACTCCCAGATCAGCTGATTTCAAGCTGGTTTGCTATCCTCAGTGGGAGATAGAGTATAGAAACTAGATCTAAAACACTGACTCTCAAGTGTTTATGCAAAACGTTTCTATCAGATTGCAAGCGTGAATTTTTCAGACCGGTAAAGTCTTCAAACCCAGCCTAGCAAGCTAGATATTTATATGGGTCTGATCTCAGTTCAGAATCGCCATATAATCAAAGTCTCTGCAATATATATCATTGCAAGAAAACTCTAAAGGTACATTTATGAAAAAACAAATACAAGTTAATCACGTAACCTGCTATCACTTGTTATTTATGTCCAAAAGATGGCGCTATACCAAAACCGCCGAACAAGTGTAAGATTTGTTTTACATAAACGAAAAAAGAGTCAGAAATTAACTACCTCTTTCATTTGCTCACTCCCAGATCAGCTGATTTCAAGCTGGTTTGCTATCCTCAGTGGGAGATAGAGTATAGAAACTAGATCTAAAACACTGACTCCCAAGTGTTTATGCAAAACGTTTCTATCAGATTGCAAGCGTGAATTTTTCAGACCGGTAAAGTCTTCAAACCCAGCCTAGCAAGCTAGATATTTATATGGGTCTGATCTCAGTTCAGAATCGCCATATAATCAAAGTCTCTGCAATATATATCATTGCAAGAAAACTCTAAAGGTACATTTATGAAAAAACAAATACAAGTTAATCACGTAACCTGCTATCACTTGTTATTTATGTCCAAAAGATGGCGCTATACCAAAACCACCGTAACAAGTGTAAGATTTGTTTTACATAAACGAAAAAAGAGTCAGAAATTAACTACCTCTTTCATTTGCTCACTCCCAGATCAGCTGATTTCAAGCTGGTTTGCTATCCTCAGTGGGGAGATAGAGTATAGAAACTAGATCTAAAACACTGACTCTCAAGTGTTTATGCAAAACGTTTCTATCAGATTGCAAGCGTGAATTTTTCAGACCGGTAAAGTCTTCAAACCCAGCCTAGCAAGCTAGATATTTATATGGGTCTGATCTCAGTTCAGAATCGCCATATAATCAAAGTCTCTGCAATATATATCATTGCAAGAAAACTCTAAAGGTACATTTATGAAAAAACAAATACAAGTTAATCACGTAACCTGCTATCACTTGTTATTTATGTCCAAAAGATGGCGCTATACCAAAACCGCCGAACAAGTGTAAGATTTGTTTTACATAAACGAAAAAAGAGTCAGAAATTAACTACCTCTTTCATTTGCTCACTCCCAGATCAGCTGATTTCAAGCTGGTTTGCTATCCTCAGTGGGAGATAGAGTATAGAAACTAGATCTAAAACACTGACTCTCAAGTGTTTATGCAAAACGTTTCTATCAGATTACCAAGCATGAATTTTTCAGACCGGTAAATGTTTTTTCATAAAATGTACCTTTTTAGAGTTTTCTCTTTGCAATGATACAGATTCAGAGACTTTGATTATATGGTGATTCTGGAACTGAGATCAGACCCATATAAATATCTAGCTTGCTAGGCTGGGTTTGAAGACTTTCACCGGTCTGAAAAATTCACGCTTGCAATCTGATAGAAACGTTTTGCATAAAACACTTGAGAGTCAGTGTTTTAGATCTGGTTTCTTGTATACTTCATCTCCCACTGAGGATAGCAAAC
Organism: Epiperipatus broadwayi; assembly: GCA_028023455.1. Taxonomy (NCBI): domain Eukaryota; kingdom Metazoa; phylum Onychophora; class Udeonychophora; order Euonychophora; family Peripatidae; genus Epiperipatus; species Epiperipatus broadwayi. The sequence continues at coordinate 87 of JAQFVV010007437.1, read as the reverse complement.
CGGCTTGAAATCAGCTGATCTGGGAGTGAGCAAATGAAAGAGGTAGTTAATTTCGACTCTTTTTCATTTATGTAAAACAAATCAAAC